>JAPWTK010000920.1:0-124266 GCA_029963805.1 Aromia moschata
CCTAGACGTATTAAAATTACTCCAGCCACATTTGAAGATGTCGGGTAAATTTTTTTCACGTAAATGGCTTTATTTTAAAGTTAGCTAACCAGCCTGTGGGCTCAAATCATTTCCCGGGCCGTAATAAGGGTGCATCAACCCCTAGAAGTATTAAAATTACTCCAGCCACATTTGAAGTTGTCGGGTAAATTTTTTCACGTAAATGGCTTTATTTTACAGTTAGCTAACCAGCCTGTGGGCTGAAATGATTTCCCGGGCCGTAATAAGGGTGCATCAACCTTTAGAAGTAATAAAATTACTCCAGCCACATTTGAAGATGTCGGGTAAATTTTTTCACGTAAATGGCTTTATTTTACAGTTAGCTAACCAGCATGTGGGCTCAAATCATTTCCCGGGCCGTAATAAGGGTGCATCAACCCCTAGAAGTATTAAAATTACTCCAACCACATTTGAAGATGTCGGGTAAATTTTTTCACGTAAATGGCTTTATTTTACAATTAGCTAACCAGCCTATAGGCTGAAATCATTTCCCGGGCCGTAATAAGGGTGCATCAACCCCTAGATATATTAAAATTACTCCAGCCACATTTGAAGATGTCGGGTAAATTTTTTCGCGTAAATGGCTTTATTTTACAGTTAGCTAACCAGCCTGTGGGCTCAAATCATTTCCCGGGCCGTAATAAGGGTGCATCAACCCCTAGAAGTATTAAAATTACTCCAGCCACATTTGAAGATGTCGGGTAAATTTTTTCACGTAAATGGCTTTATTTTACAGTTAGCTAACCAGCCTGTGGGCTGAAATCATTTCCCGGGCCGTAATAAGGGTGCATCAACCCCTAGAAGTATTAAACCCATTGTACTCTATCAGACTTGCTCGGATTTTTTTCTCTATTGGGAAGGTTTTTTGATGGAACAGCTTCTTTCTTAAAAGATCTAAATCTTCGTCAACAAAGTGATTTGAACAAATTCTGTCATTATTAACATTGAATGTATCTTCGCGTTTACACAGATGCCCTCCACTTTGCTTTTGATTTCTCGTCTTTGGGAAAGCCAAAAAACTTGAAATTGTTTTTAGAACGATTGTTCGTATTATAACCGTATACAGCACACCTCATTTTAACAAATTTTTGCTGTCAAAAAATATAAAAAACTAGCACAAACTTATCAAGATGCCTTCAGAACAAACTCCTCGGATGACAAAAGTGGGCACAAGCTGACGTCACAGTCATGGCGCCCGGCTGCGCGATATCATACCTTTTATTTGTATACCGTGACTGGTCACGTATGATATGATAAGATTGATAGAGAATTCTGACTATAGCGGTGGTAAAAAAAACAACACTAAGTAAGTTTCAAAATAGAGAATTGGAAAAACTGATTTATTTACAATTTACAGCAAAAAAATGTGTTTCTGGTTAATTGTAGCGGTCAGCTAGAAACAATGTTACTTGATAAATTGAAAATTCAACGTTATTCAGTAAAATCAGGGGTAAAATATACACATCAAAACGAAAAAGGAGCCACTTCTTTCTTTTGTTATATTTTATTTGTGCCACCAAGTACAAAGATAAAACTTTGTGTCCACTTAGTACACATATTCCAGATTAAAGATTTGTAGCACCACATTTATTCTTGTCAACAGTTTTTTTATGGCAACAAAAAAAAAACTGAAAGAATGTACATTTTTTCACCAAGAGATAAATGCGTTTATCAAGTTGCTTGTTTAGTTTCGCGTCAAATGTGAAGGAATCAAATTGAATGTTGGATGTGCTTGGTAGACCACGAAGGCGTAGAATGTACTTAACAGAGATTCAGATTGCTAGGGTCATCACTCTAATTGGGTCACTCACAAGAGGGTCACTCAAGACAGCAAGTAGCCCGAATGTTAAATGTCAGTCGCACTGCCATAAATAGGGCCTGGAGAAGGTATCAAATTTATGGTATTGTTAGAAGGCAACTTTACCCGCATCGTACAAGGGCAACTTCCGAGAGAGAAGAACGTTTAATACGGCTTTGGGCCACTAGAAAACGCAGAAGTACCGCTACAACGTTCCAAAATCAGCTGATTGAGAGCACAGGAACCAGAATAAGTACCCAAACGATACATAACAGGCTTCACGAAAGTCAGCTTCATGCAAGAAGAACAGCTAAAGTACCCCTATTAACCCATGAGCATCGTAGAGCAAGAAGATTGTTTGCTGAAGAACATGTTAATTAGAACTTGGCGCAGTGGAGCAATGTGCTGTTCACTGACGAATCGAAATTCTCTTTGAATCACATTGATGGACGAGTTCGAGTCTGGAGACGCCCAGGTGAACGTTATTTAGACTGCACTATGGAAGAAAGGGTTCCATTTAGAGCAGAGTCCATCATGGTTTGGGGTGGGATAACTTTGAATGGGCGCACTGAGCTGGTGGTAATTCGTGAGGGTTCTATGACGGCACGTAGGTATATAGGTGAAGTTTTAGAACCACATGTGGTACCGTTTGCCAAGAACGTAGGTCCAGAATTCATTCTGCAAAAAAACAATGCCCGTCCACACACCACCAGAATAGTGCAAAATTACCTCAATGCCCACAATATTGAGGTTATGGATTGGCCCGCCCGCAGTCCAGACCTCAGTGCAATCGAGCACGTCTGGGACACAATTGGGAAGCGATTGAGGGACCGTCAGCCAATCCGGAGCCTTGAACACGTTGAAGAAATTCTTCAGGAAGAGTGGGAGCAACTGGCTCCTCAAGCTATTCGAAATTTAATTGAAAGTATACCCCATCGTTGTGCAGAAGTTTTACGAGTTAGAGGAGGCCATACACGTTATTAATTTTGAACTTTGGCTTATTTTTGAGAATGTTTTTATTAAAACAATAAAGAGCTTAACCCCACATTTCTGCATTTTTCTTTTTTCCTGTAAGCATCACAAGCAGATTACAAAAAATTTTACTAAATTTTTAGAGAACATTGAAATTTAAATAAAAAAAGAATTGTAATAAAAAGTTATTCCAGTAAAAAAATATCCACATTTTTAACAGTGGCTCCTTTTTCATTTTGAGTAGTGTAGATTGCGGTATATTGTAAAATAAAACGCGATAATCTCCATCAAATAAACCACGCAACAACTGTTGTTCGGACTCTAATAAAAAAATAAGTGGCCAACAAAACATACCGTAATTGGTCGAAGTTCCCAGAAACGTATTTCCTCTTATATTAGTTCCTTTCATGTTTTACTGGGTCAGATACGATCATTCGGAACTTCGCCGATGAAAAATGAAAACAAATCCCCTTCCAGAAACTCCGTTCCCAAAATATTGTGTATTGTTGCCGTACAAAAGAAAGTTGAGAATATCGCGTTCCCCGTCGATATATATCGTTCGAACCGAAGTTCATTTGGGCAAGGAATAAATGTATTAATCACCCTGCCCGAGGCGAGCGGGGCACGTCACTCTCCGCACAAAAGAACTACATCCGAAACTGTCAAAGAAACCGTTCCTGTCGCTGACGAATAAAGCAGATCCAGAACAAAAATTTAATTCAACTGGGAATAAATTCAGCAGTGTTTTAGTGGAAATTAATCCAATTTACGGTTCGAAACGACATCAAGTTGCAGTTGATAAGTTTGTTCGGTACACGGAATTTTTGCCTCGAGAGCGAACTTGCGACGTGGCATTATACCGTGTGTCCCAAATTACTACTTAAACCCATCAAGATGTTTCCAAGAGATAGAAACTGATCTGCCAAACAACCCTCGAAAGACGAAGATGGTCCATTTCACTAAGAAAAGGTTGAAATGATAAATACTATATTTTAATTTTTCAGAATTAATTTTCTCAAAAGCCATAAAATATATATCTGCACACGTATGTATGTACGTATAAAAAACACCGAGAATACTAATATACGAGGTGTGTAAATTAAGTAATGAGACTGACAACGTAGCGCCCGATCTAGCAACACTCCGAAGACAGGACTTGGAAGGGCAGTAGGTTATGTGTGCCATCAGGTTTTGCTTCAGACTTGAACACAGCGCAACGGATACTTTTGCAAAACTTCAACACGAAGAGAGTCGATTGAAGATGAACCACGCAGCGGAAGGCCTTTATCTTCAAGAACCGACGAAAATGTCGATACGAAAATAGTATACGGGATCTTGTGCGTTCAGATCTTCGGTTGACAACAAGAATGATCTGGGAAAAGTTACATTTGAATCACACCACTGTTTATCAGATTTTGACTAACGAATTGGGGATGAGAAAAATTGCGCAAAAATGGTTCCAAAAAACCTTTCGCAGGAACAAAAGGACATCAGGAGAGAAAGGTGTCTTGACTTTTTGGAATCGATTGAAAATGATCCTCATTTTATGGAACGTGTCATTACTGGCGATGAGACTTGGGTGTTTGGGTACGACCCGGAAACCAAGCGCCAAAGCATGGAATGGCACGTTTCAAGGTCTCCAAGACCTAAAAAAGCAAGAATGTGCAAGTCGAAGCTCAAATGCATGCTGATTTGCTTTTCTAGTAGCCAGGGAATTGTTCACAAAGAGTTTGTGCCTCCAGGCCAAACAGTAAATCAACACTTTTACAGAGAGATTCTTGAAAAATTCGAAAAAGGGTCATGCGTGTGAGACCAAACATCAAGAGCAACTGGATGCTGCACGACAATGCGCCTTGTCACACAGCCATTTCAGTAAACGAGTTTTTAGCCAATAAAAACATTCCTGTGGCTCCTCCACCTCCTTATTCGCCTGACTTTAGTCCTTGTGACTTGTTTTCTACCCGAGATTGAAAAATCACCTTAAGGGACGTCATTTTGGGACCATATAAACATTCAAAGGGCTGTAACCGACCAACTGAAGGCTATTCCAGTATATGAGTTCCAGTACTGCTATTAGGAAAGGAAGAACCGTCTCCAGCGCTGTGTGGCTTCCCAAGGAAGTTATTTTGAAGTTATACTAAATTGTGATTCTATTCGAATAAAAAAAATTAAAACCAGTCTTTTTTACTTAATTTGCACACCTCGTATAATATATAATTAATATATAATGAATAATAATAAGATGCTCCAAAATTTCTCCAAAACATTTTCATATCAAATTAATCATCATGCAATCGCCTTCTATCTCGGATTGTCCAGACGGTAGCGTTGAAGTGTTAAACTTGAGACGCACTGTATACACTATAAATTCAAGGCAATTGGAGGGTGGCGTGCTACATGTTATGCATACAATATTTTCGATTTAGAAGTTGACGGGTAAACGGCTAGCGGTAAATACAATACAAGTTAAAATTCTTGACGTAGCCTTATATTGTGACTCCGGAAAGTTACACCGAAAATCGTTTCTTGAGGTCGAGACGGGCTGTATCACGAACGCATTAAAATTTTAGCAATTCTATTTCGTTAGAAGTTCCACGTCAAAAAGGTCATTCGTAGTATCGTGCGGTAAACTTTCATACTGGTCGAAGTAGTTTCTAAGAAGACTGTCACAAGTAAACTATATTTAAAATTATACAGGGTAAAACTTTCTACCACATTTAAACGACATAGCGTTTCAGCGCATTCACATTGAGCGGACACGTGTCGCACACAAGGACAATATTTGCTAACTGGCTTACAAAATGGTTGCTGTTCAAATCGCCGAGACCAAGTACACTTAAATTTGAGACCAAATACAATACCTTGCGAAATACTGCATACCCTCAACTTTGAATTTCCTTTCTAACTCAAAAGTAACCCAAAGTATTGCCAGTGAGACACTAAATTGGGACTCCCTGTACATACGTGGTGTGTAAATTAAGTAATGAGACTGGCAACGTAGTGCCCGATCTAGCAACACTGCGGATATGGAATGGGATTTCATCTTCAAGAACCGATGAAAATGTCGATAGAATACAGAATCTTGTGCGTTCAGATCATCGCTTGATGACAAGAATGATCGGTCAAGAGTTAAATTTTAATCATACCACTGTTCATCAGATTTCGACTAACGAATGAGGGATGAAAAAATCTGCGCAAAAATGGTTCCAAAAAATCTTTCAAAGGAACAAAAGGACATCGGGAGAGAAAGGTGTCTTGACTTATCGGAATTATGTCATAACTGGTGATGAGACTTGGGTGTTTGAATACGACCCAGAAACCAGGCGCCAAAGCATGGAATGGCATACTTCAAGCTCTCCAAGACCCGAAAAAGCAAATCAACACTAATAGAGACGTTCTTGAAAAACTTACATGCGTGTGAGATCAAAGAACAAGATGTTGCATTACGACAATGCGCCCTGTTACACAGACATTTCAGCAAACGAGTTTTTAGCCAGTGAAAACATCATGTGGCTCATCAGCCTCCTTATTCGCCTGACTTGTAAGTCCTTGTGACTTTTTTCTCGTCACAGGATTGAAAAATCACCTCAGGGGATGTCATTTTGGGACCATAGAAAACATTCAACCTTGTGTAACTGACCAGCTGAAGGCTATTCAAGTATATGAGTTCCAGCACTGCTATGACGAATGGAAGAACCGTCTCCAGCGCTTTATGGGTTCCCAAGGAAGTAATTTTGAAGGAGACAATACGGAATTGTAATTCTATACGAATAAAAAAAATAAAAAAACTAGTCTCATTACTTAATTCACACACCTCGTACATAATGATATCGGAAAGAACCTGAAAATCGGCGATTACCTCATACTCTGCGGATTGAAGCAATTTGTAGCTTTTAAGGAAGCTACATATATCGCTTTAGCGTATTAATCAGTTTTGCACTCAGCACAATATTAAGAGCTCAGCTACTCGGTCTCATCCATAAAGATCCCTTTTTGAAACCCGCCGCACATCCCCGTCCTACTGTGATCCTTCTATTTATGTTCCAGTCTGGAGTCGTTCGTTTCCGGCCGTTTAAAATGTCTCTGCACTAAATAGACCCGCCATATAGATGGGTGCAGACATGACTCGGCATAGCAGGCGGCGGCGGGAGCTAATCTGTTGCAGTTCTGCAAAATGTAAATGAAGCGGGACGGCAAGAGATCGTTTTCTAGCTCTAATTAGAATTTTAGTCTAGCCTGAAATTTAGTTTGGCTGAAATTTAAGCGCGGATGTCCCGAGGCCAATTTAAGCCGGCTGCGGTTTCGCTTGAACGATATTTTGTCAAGCGTGGTATAAAATCACGTTCTCTATGAAAGGAGGAGGGGTGGTACCTTTACCACCGGCTCAGCGGTCATCAGAGACTAAAACTGTACCTGGAGGAAGTTGTTGCGACTGAGGTATGTATGTATACAGTGTGGAACAGCCAAATGGAATAAATTCAGTAGCGCCATTATTATGCATTTTTTAGAAAATCCTGAGACACGTCAATTTCTAATTATAAAATGACATCTTGCGACCTAAAAATGTCATCTCTAAATTCAACCCCCTTCAGGTGACAGCTACAACCTCTAAGTTTTCAAATTGGAAGTAGGGGCTTGTGATACTTCATTTGAAAGTTCCGGGAAATTTTTAAATCATCAAAATCAACAAAAAACTATATAATACGCGTAAGTTGAAGGTTAAAATCGTTGATTAAGAAAGCAGCAGCAAGAGAGGCTCTACATTATCCCATACATGTCTTATCTGACAGACGGTCTCCTGCTTTAAATACTCTAAAATCATATGCTTGGATAACATCATTGGTTTTTTTTTAGATTGTTATAGCTCAGTTCGGTTTTATGATTTTTCATTGCGATTGGTCGCAATCTATAGTGTATTAGAGACTCTTTAAAAGTGACCATTAATATTTTTCTGTAAAATGAAGCGTCTCGGTGGTGTCGGCCACGAAAGCCCAATTTCCACGAAAATTGCCATATTTTCTGTGTTATCAGCGTAACGGCTGAAGTTACAATAAAATAGTTATAGAACAGTTTGTAGGAAATTTAATTTCCTGCAAAAAGTCTCATTACATATTTTGCTAAAGTGCGTGGTTCACAAGATATATTCAGTTTAATATAGTAGAAATAAAAAAATAAATAAATCTCAACTTTGATTGTATTATTTCTCAAATTTAGCTTATTATCGAATAAGTTAAGGCTTGTTTTAGATAAAATTAACTTTATAAAATTATTTTTTGAGGATTTTGAAGATAACTATCTGGCAAAGTGCCACTCATGTGCTTAGTGAATTAAATGATATTTGGCTTCATTTTTTATTTCCGACTAACCGCTCACAATATTCTATAAAAAATTAGTGCATTTTTATAAAGCTTATCAAAACTTGAAGAGAAATTCTTCGAAAGAAAAAAAATCATTAGGACAGCAGAAAAGGGTTAAAGATTTTAACATTAGATTCATTATTTGACAGCAAATTGTTCTGAAGTTGACAACTTACCTGCTGATATAAAATCATTTTTAATAAAAAGTCAAGAAAAAGGAGGTCATCAATGTGTACCGTTAATAGATGAAACCAATAATGAACCACAAACTGTTGAAAATTCACTTATGATAAATGAGCAAGAAGAAAAAAATGACGAAACTGATTATTACGAAAACAGTAAGTTTTTTCATATAATTCATTAATGAAATAATGAGTAAGTTTTTTCATATACTTGTATATCATTAATGATTCATATGTTTCATTAATTTCATTTCGTCATTTTTAGTCTTCAGTCTTTCTTTGAAATAAATCACGCGGCCACGGGCTTTGTAAAATAGTCGAATATAAATTGTACAAAACTAAATTAGTGTTAGTACTATAGTGTTTAATCTGCATTTGTATTTATTCAAATACCCCCCCCCCCCCCCCACCCCGTATATTACAGATTTATACTATTTTTATTTTGTTTTCGTTACTAGGCAACAGAGTTGAGTTATTTAGCTGTCAAACAAGGTGAAATAAATTGCAATATAAAATATTGCTGATTGGTTATAATTTTTTTTTAATATTCGTCAGTTTTATTTTTGCTAAATATGCAATTTAGCATAGCGACTTTGATACTTTTCTTTCATTATAATGCCAGGACGTAAGATATCCCACCGCATGCTGCTGTCAAAAAATTTACCATCGTGTTAATGCGGGAGCTGGATATATCCGCAGATACATATGTACTCGTAGGCAATAATTATTGCTTTGCATGATGCTAGACATTCCAAACATGAGATATCCGAGATGTTAGACATTCCTAGATCTTCTGTTGTTCGAATAGTGCATAGGTATCAAGAATTGGGGACAGTGGAAAAAAAGACCAATAGTGGTCGGCCTCGAGTGTCAAATAAACGGCAGGATCGTTATTTGGTTCAACATGCCCGTAGACACCGAAGTGCTTCAGCTCCAACTCTCAGGAATCACTTTCCAGGTACGTTTAGTTTTTTTATATCAACCTATACAGTTCGAAGAAGACTCCATCGTGCAAATTTACGTACAAAAAGGCCTTTAAGGGTACCCACTCTACTACCACGACATCGAGCTGCCCGCTATCAGTGGGCCCGGGAGCGCAGTGATTGGCTTGAGCGTAGTGATTGCAGCAGTGGCGATGGGTCTTATTCACAGATGAAACCAGATTGGACTAGTGAGTGATGACAATAGCAAAGGGTCTGGAGAGATTCAAGTCGTCAAGAGAGATTAAATTTTCCCCGTAAGGTTGCTCCCTACAATGGTGGGACAGTAATGTTTTGGGGAGGAACCATGTTCAATCGCCATACGCCGTTAATTCCTATAAATCAGAATATGACAAATCAAGTTTATATTGAAAGTGTTATCAGGCCCATTAATTATCCCCTACGAGCCGAATTAGGTGACAATTTCATCTTCACGCAAGGCCACATCGCGCAAGAACGGTTCAAGAGGTACTTGAACAGGGAGATATTACACGATTAGATTGGCCTGCTGACTCCCCAGATATGAATCCCATTGAAAACATGTTGGGATTTTGTTTCTAGATCAATTCGCAAACGCATGAACCCACACCAAAATGCTGAAGAGTTGACTGCAGCAGCAATAGAGGAATGGAATAATATTCCTCAAGAAATTATCAACCGTTTGATCGTGTCAGTGCACGTGGCGTGTTAACAAATTACTGACAAGTAGGGAGGTCATACTGACTATTAAGTTGTAGTTTACTTTGTTAAAACATATGTTTTGTTAAGGGTCATAATAAATTTTCTTAAAAATTGCAAATTTTTTTCTCCACTGTTTTTTTAATTGACTAGATCTTTAAAAATTATTGATATATTCAAAAAATGCATTTAGAAAAGACATACTTTGAAAAACAAATACACTATTTAAAATCAATTATTTACTAATACAAAACATAGGGGGGTCCGAGACTTTTGACTTTTGACGGTGTGTGTATATCGAAGAATGAAGAATCCTTCTCGCTTCTTGTGAGTTTAAGGTTTTTTTCGTCATATTAAACGCACTACCCCAATAAACACACATACGTTAAAAAAACGTTTTTAATGTCCAAACACCATTTGAAAAATGCGTGTCGTTACTACGTATATTCAACATAAAAATGTCGCGGTTTTAAACGTTTAACGTAATGAAAATAAAAACGTTTAAAGTAAGTGAACTCACAACGTTCATTTTACATCTTAATAATCTTAAATATATACGTTTCTAAATAATCTTTTAATAACGTTAAATATTAAGGGAAATTAAACGTATTGGTAAACGTTTAAAAATGTGTTTTTCAACGTTGTTTTAACGGGTTATCTACAACCGTTAAAATTTTCACCTACCAATTTATACTGCTGTTGCAGTTACACGTAAAGTAAACAGTAGAGAATTAAGAAAAAAAATATATTCAAGTATATAAACATAATATAATTAGTAATAATATAGTATATACATATACATGTCTGGGAACTGAAACCAAACATCTTGAAATCAAAAACATAAGAAACTTAAATTCTATTATGTTAAATTCTATGGTGTTTCTTGACGTCATTTGGTTTAAGTATTCTGGTGGCCGAATGTTTCAGCCGTTCTTTTTACACTCCAAGCATTTGCAGGTTGTTATTTTTGTTTGTCGGGAAATTAAGATTAACGTCCTGTCTGAAAAAAAGTTTGATGTAAAACATTGATACGACTCTTTACCTAATATGTATCTTATTACCACAATAGATATTGTAGAAGTATTGCCATTGTAACATAATTGGTTAAACTACCAGCCGTCCGGACTAATAACTGCTCAAGAATACCTAAATAAACCATTTCGTCATTGGTTAGATAAAAAATACGATTTATTTTATATTTCTTATTCTATACTATCACTAGATGAACGGTCACTGGTCGATTCTACACCAGTATCAAAATACAGTTTTTTTCTTGTATTCTAAATTAAGGCTAGAATAATTATGTATCTGTGGAAGTTGATAGTTTTGTTGGTATTTGAACAAGAAGGTTACATGATAAAACATGCAAGGGGAGTTCAGTTTGATGGGGGCTCACTCTTTGAAAAATTCTCACTATTTGAAAAACAGTTGCATAAAAAATTCCTTTTCATTGTTTTTTTTTCAATTGGCGATTAAACACAATTTTTAAGTGTATCATAGTTACCTCTGCTGTACCTACAAAAAAATGTAATAATGAAAATGAAATTGTATAACGTACAAATTAGCAATAGGTAAAATAAATACTTGCAGATTACAATGTGGAGAATGTCTGGCATTCATTAAAAATCACACGGCAAAAAAAAAGAAATACAGGTCTACTTCCCTATACAAATGCAGAAGAATATAAAAAACACTTCTCCTTGGCAGGGTAACCCGTAAATGCAACAATGTAATACATAAGAAATAACAGGAAATTGCACGCGTCATGTGATTCGCATAAGCCAATACAGTTATTTTCCCCACACAGAGCGTTCTAGTTACGTCATCATTGAAACATTTTAAAAACGTTTTTTTTTTCCGTTTCTTAAACGGATGAGGGATACGTTTCGATCATGTGTAGGTGTTTTAAAATACGTGTGTATGGAATTAATGATAAACAATATCATTTAATAATATTGTTTATCATTAATAACTTCATTCTTCATTTACTTATAGACAAAGTATTTTCCAATAACAAAAGTAGGATTAATGTTCGTTTAAAACACGTTTTATATATACCAATAATTCACGTGTCTCTTATATTTTACAAAGACGTTTCTTATACAACCAAATAGAGTACTAAGTCAAAGTAAACATTGTATTAACGTTTGACAGCACAGTTGTATAATTTACTTTGAACAACGTTATTTTAATGTTTTCAAAGAGACTGTTTAGATTTTTCGTTTAAAAATCATATATTTTTAACGTTTTAATTAACCGTTATTTTCTCAACGATATATAAACGGTTGTTATTCTATCGTATCGAAACGTATAACGTTTCTTTAACCAATGACACGTTAAAGTTACGTTTCTATAACGTACGTGTGTTTACTGGGACAGGGCAATACCTCGAAAGTAACGCCACAATATTATCGCTTAATGCCTATCTATATTTTTTTCTATTTCTGCTTTTCAATAACATTCATCAATAACACCAACTTACATAACAGGAAATCCGCTCGCCGCCGCTTTACTCCCAATTATCCAGACTTACGAATTTAACGTGCCAGTTTACACTTCAGATGGTCCGGTAAGCCCATAATAAAGAGTGAAACAAGGCGGAAATCGCCGCCCCTTTTTATGTTTCCCCTCGCTTTATACAAATAGCAGCCTAATAATCTGGAATATCCGAGATAATTGCAACTTTTTTACATCGGGCGACGCGCCAAACTCGCGACAAATTGCCGCTTAACGCTAATTCTGCCCTTCTCCTCTCTCAATTACAGCGGCGTCGTTTGGCTGAAATTTGACGTGACAGCTCGAAAATCGCGGGGAGGGCGCCCGGTAGACAGGAATTGCCGTCGGGCTTGTCAGAACATGCGCCGCATCTGGAAACAGGTGACAGAGAAGTTGCCAGACCTACAGAAAATTTACTAAATCTGGGTAATTTGTGTTTTTTGTAAATCAAAAATAAGGAAACTAATACAAATAGATATTCTAAATGCCATAATTTATCAATATATCTGACTGGATAGGCAGTAGGACGTAAGTGGGCGAATAATTTGAAGGTCCACCATTTTGTAAGACAGGAAGGAGGCCCAATCGCAGCAGGTTTTCGCGCTATACGCATGATAACATATCAGCGCGTATTTGAATGCGAGCAAGTTATGTGCATTAATAATTCTGATTATGAAGTAGATTCATGATGACGAATATGGTTGTTATAATGAATGAAAAAATTATACAGTGAGGGCGTAAAGTCGCTCATAAATTCGATAAAAATTAAAGGATTTTTTTTAGAAAAAAGCTCGGACACTTCAATAAAATTTTTCGTTTGCCGACATTTTGACGTACTTGTCATTTTATCCATGAGATGGACTACAGCTGGAGTCTAGTTATTATTGACTCTAAAGGGGGCACTCTGGTCCACTCCAGAGTCGTGACACTTGCTTTGCCCGGAAAGTAGTCCTGTGCCACGACTTTTATTTATGTAACTAGCTCTCTTCTTCTCAGGGCATACTGTACCCCAGATTAGTGGTTAATAAATATTATTAAATTTGATCGTAACAAAGAGCAAAAGACTAGATAGTAGATTTTTCTCGTTCCCTGGGGCTAGGACAATTAAAACACAGTGTATCAAACACCAATAGACACCGTTTACTAAGACGAAACAGCACAGTCAGTTACAGGGGGTGTAATTCGGCCTTAACACCGATACGAAATACTCAAAAAAACCTTAACTATGTAACCTTAACAAAAGAAAACCACAAAGTATATCAGCGTACTCTCCGCAGGTAGCTACCATTGGTTTACATTTATATACAAAAATGTTATAAGTGTTATAGTGCCGTAAAAGTAATAAATTACCCAAACTATATGTAGACTGTGATGTAAAATAACAATATTATATTATACCGCGAAGTAAATTTCGATCGGAATGACACACTCACGTGACTGGAACAGTTGTTGTAATAAAAAAAGGAATTATAAAAAGGGGTGCCTCCGTAGTTCGGGTTCAATCCTCTGCAAGGGGACGTACAGCAAGCCTTGCCCTGGATTCCTACTTCGGGGGTGTAGGACTCGAACCAAGCGCTCGAAACTTGGCACAACAGCTCCACACTCTGGAGATCGTCAACTTAGAACTCCTAACAAGGAACCTGTACTCCGGGATCCGTACCAAGGACCAATGACCCGTACCAAGGAACCCTCACCAAGGACCCTAAAGAAGAAGTGGTTGTACACGACGAAGGCACTCTAAGTGGCCAGAACTTAACCCCAAAACTACGTATGTAAAGTCAGTGTAATAACACATAAGAAAACTAATTACCTCACTCTGAGGGCACGGCACTTCTCCACAAACACCCAGTACAGCAATATCAATAGGTGACGCGTCAAGGGGGGTAACGTGATTAGTGTAGATTCTGGTAACCTCAGAACTACGTTCACAACGTACAACTAGTCCGACGTTGGAAGACAACAATCCTCTAAAAATTAATTACACGAAATAGGACTTCAGCCACATGGTAGCATATACAAAAAAAAACACATAGAAATGGCTTCTTACCTGTAACTAATTTTATATCCTACAGAAATGTAGATTGAAACTCGACTCAACCAAACGAAAATATATGCCTCAACACAGTCAAGATTCAATTAACGGATCGAGCGTTTAAATCCCAATTAATGGATGCCAAAATGCAATTCTACGACTCGACGCGTGTAATAGCTACAGGAAATGAAAAATTAATGGCCGTCGTTCATCCAAAGTTCGACAGGATGACCATGGACTATAGAATACCGGACAGAGTGCACACTGGCGAACCTGCAAGCACGGAACAACAGCGCCCTCACGCGGAACTAATAAGCTATTAAATATCAGCAATTAGTGAAAGCCAGATACTCTACAGTAGCGCAAACTGAGCACGTAACAATTTTTTTGAAATGACAATATATGGCGACCAATCAAATGTTAAAATTCGATAAAAAAAAACGAAGAAAAGTTTACTTTAAAAAATCACTCAAACACAAGAGGTTCTCCAGCTATTTGCTCAGCTATTTGACAACACACTCAACAGATCGAAAATTCCAAAAATTGGGAATAAATAATATAAAGCGCGTTCTTAATTATTTTATTTAAATTAATTTTTAAAATTAATCTTTTAACGAAGTATTTCCGGGTCGATGGATTGGACGAAGGGGTCAATTCGAGTTTCCTCCTAGGTCGCTTGACCTAAGCTCCATGGATTTATTTTTCTGGGGGCATTTAAAACATAGCGTGTATATAAATAGACCTACTAGTATAGATGACTTAAAAAAATAGAATAAGATACGAAATTCAAAAAATACTCGCTGAAATTATACGAAACATGGTTGAAGAATTTGAATCGCGGCTTGGTTACGGTCAAGAAGTGAACGGGGCACAGTTTGAACATTTATTAAAGACGAGATTAGCATAGGTACTTTTAATTCTGTTATTTTTATTTTTGTGTTCTGTTTTTAATAGGTTAATTAAAAATATTTCAGAATGCGCTATTTTGCTAGAATTTTCAATTTCTGGAATTCTGGAAAACAATTAATTGAGAGTGTGTTAAATGTCAAATATCCAAGTAAATAACTGTAGAACCTTTCGTGTTCAAGTGATTTTTTAAATAAACTCCTTCGTTTTTTGTCGAATTTTAACTTTTGAACGGTCGCCATTTTAAATTGGCTTGATAGAATCGTACAATTGCGACACTGCGTGAAATACGAACTTTCAAATGATCGCATCACAAGCCATTTGTTGTCATTAAAAAAAATATCGATGACGTCATATCTTTGACAGCTGTCAATAAAAAAAACAAATGAAGTACGGCAAAATATCGGCAAATGGAAAATTTAATTAACGTGTCCGAGAGTTTTTCTAAAAAAATCCTTTGATTTTTATCGAATTTATGCGCGACTATGCCCTCGCTGTATATAACTTCTTTATAGCGTATTAGAATTGTTTTTTTTTCCTATTCTTTCAGTGATGTTTTAATGTGAATATATATCTGTGCAAAAAGAACATTTTAGAAATTATATAAAAACAGAGAACAGAAAAAGGGAAGGGTTTCATATTATAATAATTAAAGCCGGCAGATCAGGGCGGCGGGCCATGATCGTACGCGTCATACTACTTACTACTTGTATGTGTAAAAACAAAATTCATGAAAACAATAAACTGTTGCAATTTAGAAAGAGAAGGGTTAAACTTACCCTGTTATTTACGTTGAGATGTGTGGAAACATTGTGGGCCGCCGCGCTGTTTAGCCGGTTTTAATAAAAAGGATAAAACACTTAAAAGCCTTTGTCGGTAGTCATGAATTATTTATTTTTCTATTTTACATGTTAAATATGGCTGAACAGTATATTTTCATTTGTGATTAAATTTATGTTTCAACAAAATATTTTTATTTCAAATATAATTCGGATAAGATAAGTGCATTGAACTTGGTAACAAGAGAAATAAAACAACACTATTATTTCAATCTATTTATTCTTCTTCTTCATCTGCTTCTTCTTCTATTATTATGAGATAACATTGTATAAGAAACGTCATAAGATACATCATATAAAATAAAGAGAATTAAATATAGAGTTATATAATAGAGATGATGAACTTGATTGATGAAATATAGAAATATGAAATATATAGATTGATGAAATGCTCGTTTTCCCATGAATAAATTGTCCTTACCTATGAAATATTCGTCCTGACTTCTTCGCCGACTCAACATCGCAATGCGCGCATTTAACCATTACTGTTTTATCAACTTTTTTTGTTTTAGTCAAGTTTTCATTTGCTCATATTTGCATTTACAAACAATGTTTACAATACTTATAAGCACGAACAGCTGATTGCACTGACATAGTTCATTACTAACTTACAAAATGGCTTCTGTTCGAATCCGCCGAAAAAAGGGGAATGGATAATATTCTACTGCCTATCCATTAGTATACAGAACAGTGGATTAATTTGTTCAAACATATTTCAACTTTTCTTCTTAACTAGTCAGTCAAGACTATCGCTGTTGTTTTAACAGCGATAAATGATAAAGACATTAATTTTTCAGTAAAGGTCTGTAAGGATAGTAAGGAATTTATTGAACAATCTACGGATTTTTTTTGCTAAAATTTAGGGAATTAAAAAATTACTATCTGGCAACAGTGTGGCGGTTTGGACCTGGTTATCCGTGCTTGGATCCGGTGGAGAACCGAAATCGGTGTTTTTGTTTCCGTAAACGATTCGTCCACATTTATGATGCGACGTGATGTATTCCTGTCGGTGTTTTTTTTGCGACGTTCTATTTACCCTGACTGATTGGTTTGTGTATTTATTCGATAGTTACATCGTTGTTGTTTGTTTTACGTAGGGATTGATTTGATTTGAGGTTATGAAGTCGCACATTGCAATTCCCATATAGCTTTACTATACAAAATTAACTCCAAGTTTAAAGTAAGGGTGAGTTCTAGTAGTACAGGGCACTTCTACTTCTTTTGTAGATGATTGATGTTTCCACTTGTTTTGACGTTTGTTCCCGGAGTTTCTTTATTTGTTTTTTTTTGCTAACATACTAGCGTATGTAGTTACTATCTAGGTTTGGACTAATTCCCATTGCTATCCTATCGTATACAACAATGATACAAATGATCAAAGAAAACGAGAACTAAATAGAGATTATGAAATGAGACGAATGGAATGAGAAACGAGAAATTATGGGATGAAACGGTTGATAAAGGATGATAATGTTGTGGAATAAAACAACCAGCAGTCGGCTTGCTGAGGAATTTATACGGGGTGTGTAAATTAAGAAATGAGACTATTTTTTTATGAATAGAATGACAATTCAGTAATGTCTCCTTCAAAATAACTTCCTTGGGAAGCTCACACGTTGGATATGTTCATTCTCATAGCAGTGCTAGAACTCATATAGCCTTCCCACACCGTTTGAATGCTTTCTATGGCCCCAAAATGACACACTTGAGGTGATTTTTCAATTTCTGGAAGTCAGGCGAATAGGAGGTTGAGGAGCATATAGGAATGTTTTACTGGCATATAAGCCTTGTAATTCACATTTATGGAACTTTTTTATGTTCGGTCACGCATAACCTTTTTGGAAGTTTTCAAGAATCTTTCTACAAAATTGATTGACTTTGCCTGGAGTCACAAACTCTTTGTGGACAATTACGTGGATAATCAAAAAGCAAATCAGCATGCATTTAATCTTCGACTTGCTCATAATCACTTTTTGTGTCTTGGAGAGCTTGAAGTGTGCCATTCCATGCTTTGTCGCTTGGTTCGGGTCGTACTCCAACTACGTACCAAGTTTCATCACACGTACCAGTTCCATAAAAATGGGATCATTTTCAACGATCCAAATAGTCAAGACACCTTTATCTCCTGATGTATTTTGTTCCTGCGAAAGTATTTTGGAACCATTTTTGGCATTTTTATCTTTACCTAAATTTATCTTCCTTCTGATAATTCTTGTCGTCAACTGAAGATCGCAGATTTTCATCGGTTCTTGAACAGAAGGCCTTCCGCTGCGTGGTTCATCCTCAATCGACTCTCTTCCTTATGAGAATTCCATTCCGGGTGTGGGTTTTGCAAAGGGGTTCATGCAACCCTTCTGGCCTGGCGGGGCGAGGGTCTGAAGGCACAACCTCGAGCACCCCTAATTGATGGTCCCGTCGAGAAATGTCTGTAATGTCATTCAGTCACTGTAGTCATGTTCCGTTGTGATGTCTTAGCCATCCCCACACGACCAATTTGAAACAGGTTTTTATACCTTATTATTACATATAACTTTATACCATATAAGCCTTTGACTACATTTTGGAACGTTACGTAACGTATTTCAAATCAAAGACCCTGAAACAGATTGTTGGGTAGGGATAAAACACTGACACACAAAAATGCATTGCGGAGTAGACACAACAATGCGGGGGTCGACCGCTCAGCGATACGTCCACCCCCTGCCCCTATATTCTTAGGTTATGCCACATAGAATAGTGAGCTCTATAAGCCGATGTACTTGTAGATGTGACATTAGTAATATTTAATATCGAATCGAATCGAATGACCAATGAGCCAGAAAAAACCCTTTGCGCATGCGCCAGCAGTTCGGTTATCCGGAGGTGAAGAGAGTTCGGAAATGTGGAATTTTGCGGAACGGAAAAGTTCGGATATGCGGATGTCGAGTGTATTGTGGTACAATTGATTATGAATAAAATACCATACCATACTACAATAAGTTTATTTCTAATATACATATGTGTATTTCCAGTTGTTGGACATCATGCGTTTTACATATTTTGATTTAAATTTCTGTACATCTGCATAGCTTATTTCGCTACTTATTAAATTCCTAGGAGTACTTACTTGTTACATCCGTGTCATCGATTTAATCTGTGACATGACTGTTCTAAAATAAAATTGATTTATAACCATTTATTCTAACTGGTTATTTCTGTTGCAGGTAATGGATATAACATCGATACTAAGTATATGTACTGCATGTAAGTAGAAAGTACCTATATTTTATAAAAGCCCCTCGCATAAATATAACGTACTCTCAGCGAGCGCTCTATTATAGTGAGGATATAGCCAAGCCCACTGAAAATTAATATTCATGGTCCTTTATCAGACGAGGAAAAATGCTTCAAAATTAGAGAATAGATAAAGGAACGTCAGTCAATTTGGAACACAATTCAAGAACGACTTACATAAGACTGACAATAGAAGGTAATCGCATTCATAATATGCATTCAATACAACCTTTATTCTAAGGGTATCAGAATGTAGCTGTGCTCAGCTGCTCATTTATTACCCAAGAAAAAAAAGTCCCGAAAATAGTCTGAACATCTTTTTTAGCTCGTGGTGAAGTTATAGCCTATTCCTAGAGTCCGTTCCCAAAATTTATTTAAAAGTTGGCGGTGGCCCAAATTAAAGTAACATCGGCTTTCCTTTTCATTTAGCGCGCGGTCCCGGATACCACAAATGCAATTTGTCGAAAAGGGCCACTCCAAAATTGCACGGCCGTCCAATTCACTCTCCTTTGAGCCGGTGTTATCCGGTTAATAAAGGAATTCCAGATATCACCCTATGCCGCAACACATCGAGTATCGTGCAATATAAACAGGGCCGGCGCGAGATATTCGAGGAAACAAAGCGTCCGCACACATTTGGTGAAAGTTGAAAATAGTTTTTCTTGTTGGTAAACAACCGAGAAATCATTTGACCTAAATAAAAATGTTAATTGACGGAACATGAGAACATCGTGGAATTTCACTCGGAATTTTATACAGATATAAAAATTAAAACGAATAATAACTATCACAAAGATATATAAATACACCTTGCGTGAAATCAATTCTCCCGAAAAGCGAAAAGAGGCGTTCATTAAGTGAGATAGACGCAGTGACCTTACACAAATCAGAGCGAACTACCACTCCAGTCCTTGGCTTCCGCGATATGGCGGCTCGGTTCTCATTGAAATAGGGAGGGTACAGAATCGCCAACAAATGCAACTCACCCCACCACCCGTCAGCTGAGTGGGACGTTCCTGATAGGTGTAGCAATTACATATGTCTTATGCTATCCTTCAGTTATGTAGGTCTTACTCTCTTCCTATTTTCTTGGCTGGCTATTAATTTCATAACCCACACTGTATATTGAAGCGAGACGCAATGAAAGCGAAAGTACTAAAAATGTTACTAGTTTACCAAATTGCTTGTAAATATAAAGCGTATAGAGACAAAAATACCTAATGATCATTGTTAAAACGAATCAAAGAACCAGCGTTATACAACAAACAGGTATATAGGTAACAGTCTCTAATTTCTTTAATTATATTATTATAACATTTTGAAATGAGTTATGTAACTACTGCTAAGGCTTTTTTCAACCTAGCAGACATTATTTACATCTTCCGGTTTAACTGGAATCGAAAATTTTCATATTTTAAATACAACCGTTTATATTTTTTAGCCAATTTTATTCGCAACAATATATCACATTGTGGCACCTGTTTATTTACTGACAGTTACAATGCGTTTTATTAAAAACAAACTAGACGCCCAAGACGCTATGTCCAAAATATTTTGAAGCTTATTTGGCGTTTAAATCGAAAAGCAACTGCTTCTTAAAAATATTTTTTTTATTTCGAGAAGGTCGAAAAACAGACACAGTTTTAAAAACTTAATTTTAAGTGGCTGTAAAGTACCTAACTGACTTTCATTTTTGCCATATAAAATTAGTCTTTTCTCATTATTTAAAAAGAGCATTAGTCCAAAAGTGTACAATATTATTGTAACGGATGGACATTTTTAGTATGATTTTGTAAAATGAAGCGAATACATTAATTCTACGTGGCAAAAGTGAAAGTCATTTATGTACTTTACGTACACCCATAAAGATAAAAATACGGTGATCCAATCTTTGTTTTTAAAATATAGTTATTTTTCGACATCTTCCTCAAAACTACAAAAAAAAAATTATGAGTACCATGAATTAACTGGGTTTAAAAAAAATGATATCCGTATTGCCACAATAGTTGTTTTTCGATTTCACAGCCCTTGGTTATTGCGTTATTGGCTCTTTTTTTAAATAAAATGCAGTTTAACTGTCAGTAAAGAAACAGATGCCGCCACATTGTTGAAAACAATGAAATTTTAAGGCGAATAAGATAAATTAAAAAATATATACATGATTAAATTTAAAATAAGAAAGTTAGGTTGATTTCCAAAATTTGTCGGTTAGGTCGAAAAAAGCCTTATCAATAGCAACATAACTCCTATAAATATCAAAATTTTATATTAGTAATAACAAAAATTTAGACTGTTACACGTCGCCTGTGTCACCCCGAATGCTAAAATGCATTTGTTAACAATAACATAATAATATAATTGATAAGAGAAGCCATTACCAAAATAAAAACGTAAACATGAGTAAACAAATTTCCACAACACATACGCTACGAACATTTTGACATTTCCTGTCAAATAAAGCAGATAGCTGTACGAATAATCTTCATACAATGATATTTGTTCTCTGATGGCGATAGTAAATTTGTTATCGAAAGATAAGAGGCCTTCCATGTTTCTGGGGATTTTGTTGTTATTTATCGTAAGTGGCACGCAAGATCTCTACTTTTACTTTAAGAACTTTATCAAAAATACTAATACGTCAATAAAGAATGGCAACATTATTTTGTTTTTTTAAAAAGAATATGTGTAGAGACATTTAAGGCAAATATGTATAATTTTTACTTTCTTTTCTGTGATATCATATGATAAGACAATGTTGTGAATTTGGAAACTGGAAAGGATTTATTTTATATAGGTATAAGTCCTCAAACTTGCAATGTAACACTGGGGTGTAGGATTGGCACCTACCCCCAAGAGGTTACAAAACGTAGCTCCGACTAGCTCAGGGCAAGTCGTGGGTAAGTTCTTTATGGAGAACTGTAACCTGAAATGTCGGCGCTAGCTAATGTGAGATAATACAACAGTTGAGATAATATAGATATATAAAAAAAAAATTATACAAGTTGCAAAATTGTTTACAAGTGTCTCCACTTTAATGACGATAGTTACTAGCTCTGATTAACACAATCTACAGCAAGATTAACAACTCTTCTGGCCAAGAAATATGCGTGGAAGGAATTTACCCCACCATAGCTTTGGAGACGGGATGCAATAGGTCCGAAGGTCCTTGGATAGCTTAAGCCAGTGCACTGCTTCGTGACTCCACGAGTCAGATGGTCAAGGTACCTTCGTAAAGGGGGTGTATCCACAGACTCTATCTCCCCTTATAGCCACTCCTTGCACGACTTCCTTCTATTTCCAATAGCTCAGCGATGTCATATGAAAAATTGGAAGAAAACCAGTAACAGAGGTAGACTTGATGGCGTTGTTACAACGAAATCATCGAATAAAATACAAATTTTGCAAAGTATACAACAACTAATTAAAATGATTATAAAAAAATAACCAGTGGATGGCTATATATCTACTGTACTAACTACACTAATAGTAAAATTAACAAATGATAGCCAAGAAGAATTTTTACAATGAGACAGCCGGTATATGAAACCTTTGTCTTAACTTTTAATAAAACACAAAGCAATTAGTATATTAGCAAGAAAAAATTACAGTAATCAGATCAGAAAAAAAATTGAGTCAGGGGTGTACCTCGAGAGTAAAACTACACTTCTATCTAGGACAGTAGTATAATCTCAGGCAGCCGATGATTTAACGATAAAAAATTAATAAACATCTGACGTTAATCTCTGTGGAGTGACTCTAATTCTAAAAATTATGATAAAAAATGCAAAAAAAAAAACGTAAGATAATCCTGTTGCTTAAAACAGGAACGAGAGAGATAGCTAGCCAGATCTATCGAAATATGATTACTATGCAAATCCCCGGTAAGGTTTTCTTTTCACAAATTTGAATAAGTATGTGGTTCATAACCAAAAAGAAAAATTAACCCTACCTGTGATTTTGAATCCAGTAGCACCGTGGATGCCTTCAAATTTTCCTCAAGCTGAGAAACCAAAATGGCCTCGACACCACGAGTCCTGTATCGATTATCTATCGGCTATATTCCTCGTTCAACAGGTATATATTTTGGATTTCTTTACTGTTCGTACCTAAAAAAAAATTCAGAACTCAAAATATCTGTTCGTATTTAATACAACAAAATAAAAATCGGTGTAATACCGGCCTTATAATAATTCAAGGGTGCCTCGTGTTCCGAGAGTAAGATCCCCTAAATTTCCCAAAGAAATACAAACATATGATTAATAACAGCTAGAATTTATAATTCTACACTAGGTTCATCAACAGAAATTGAAAATGATTACAACAATAAAGCAAGATTAATGAAATACTCGTAAGCAAAATAAATACGTTAAATCACAGTACCTTTTCCCTCGAGCTCCAGCCAAAGACCTCCCAACCCGGTCAATTCCAATCAATCGTCCCCTCTGTGTTTGTTTTCGCACAGGCGCAAGGCGCAAAATAGTAAAGTGTTCACCACTGCTTTGTTAGTTAAGATGCGTTTACATATTACACTGATCTGAACTGACTTAGTAAAAGCAAAACATACGAGTTGGAATGAAATTAATGATCTAAACGGATGCTTACCTGTTTTAATTATTTATTAATACGTACCTGGTCCAAGAGAATGTAACGAAATTAACTAAAATTTCATTACAAACTATGTGATTTACTCTTAACAAAAGAACACTGAATATTGTTATTTGCAGAAAGAAAAATAGACTTTATCTTAACGAACGTGGAATAAAACGACAAAACCGATTGAAATACACGATGTCTGTATCTGCTAAAAACAAAACCCGCAATTAATTAATCCTTGCAAAATGTAATCCTTTTAAACTCCATGTCGCTTGCAGATAAGACCACGTTTTAAATCCTCCTTCTACTAAACTCGACAAAGTTGGCTGTTTGGTTTTGTTGGGTAAACTTGATTAAAATCTTACTTCCCATCTGTCATATTCAGTTTAAAACCACTTCGAACACAGGCGTAATATATAACAAGTACCCGTAATACCACCCTCCATATATACAAACTCGCATATTACATAGTGGGAAAATGTGAATTAAGCTTATAAAAAAGTAATAAGGCAACATTTAAAGTATCAATTTCTTTTTTTTTCAATTCAAATCAAAAATCAAATATGATTTTTTTTCGATGTTGAAGGTGACCCACCAAAAAAATCTGAAAACACTAGGTAAAATGTAGTTTAAATGAATGTATGAAAAAGAAAATAAATTGACATGGCACCTCATAACAGTAAACAAATCTGATGGAGTTTGTTTTTCTGTATATATTTTTTTAATCGGCTATGGGACTTACATATATATTTTAATAGTTCAGAACAATGTTTTACATGAGCTTATTCTTTTGGAAGGCTTTTATACAGGGTGAGTCAGAAAGAATAGACCAACACTAAACTGGAGATACTAGACACCAAAATATTATGATTAAGCTGAACATGCCTTATCAGATTTAGACGACCTAAACAAGAGTACTTTTTCTCTGTAAAATTGCGCGTTCTTTTAGATCTCGACTTATTTTACGCATGGCTCAACAGATAAAAAAAAATATGTTTTAATTTACCTAGACAATACGGCGAAACTAGCACCCTCTAGGATCAACGTCAAGATAAGCTTAAAATTCGTAATTCTTACACCAAAAAACCTAAAACTACTAATTTTCAGATTTATACTATCAAAACTTTCTCAATTATTGAGTTTCAGAATAAAATTTAAACTTTGAACATGCTGAATTGGTATAAGACATGTTTAGCTCAATCATACTATATTGGTGTCTAGAGTCTCCAGTTTAGTGTTGGCCCATTCTTTCTGACTCATCGTGTATATAGATAACGTAAAAGGTGATTAAAAAATTACAAAAACACATCTTTTCCGTGGTAAGGGAGAGAGGGAGTAAGTCAGGAGGCAGTGAACCAACTCTAAACTTTTTTTAGCACCAGAAACCAAGACGTGGGCTGTAAAATGGTTACACATCAGTAAATCTATAATTTTTTCTACATTAAAAAATCTGACACACTTAATAAAGATGCTTAGAAATTGTCGATGTGTTTGAAGCACAGTGGAAATTTATCAACCAAGATGTGGGCTGTGAAATGAGGCTACTCTCTTTTGGAGCTGTTTATACGATAGATATACTAGATAATGTTGGCCATCCAAAAATTTTTCTACCTTTAACGTACTATTAAGTACAATAGCGAATAGGTAATAACAGGACCAGGCAACTCTATTAATTTAAATAACAATACATTTAAAACACCAACACTTATAATAAAAGGTCTGTTTCAGGCAACGCGCTCAAATAAACGCCTACAGGCATATTAGACTGTCCCTAGGCACATTGTTTTACTGGGCCTACGACTGCTTACGTCACAGATTTTACGTCAGAAACTCCAGGTCTTCCTTCCCGTCGGTAACGTCTTACTACATCTCTAGACTCGAGAAGTCCAGGAGTGGACGTCGTGAGCATTCATTTGGTAACACGAACGGTTGGTGTTTTGTATCAGCTCTCCTGACGCCGGTCCTGTCGGCAAAAAAAGAGGGATCAGACGAAAGATTGCGCTTGCGGAATCCTGCATTATAACCTGACAACGGCGTTTCGTTGATACGACTCATATTTTTCCAATCAAAATAGGGAGAGACGTTCCTAAAAAAAACTGTTGCGAAAAATACTCTCATGCCTGCATATATAATGCGGAAGCGCGTTCAGAGAAAAACGGGTACACATGAAAAAAGCCCGAATTCAGCATTAAACGTTTTTATACCCCATGTCTTCGGATTTCATTTTAGTTCTTTGTCGAAATATTCGCGACATCTTTTAAAAGCGATATGCCATGAACTCTATTGATGACGGCTAGTGAAAACTCTATTTCCGTGCTATTTGGTTTGTAGGTGGTTTCTTAGGCCTCTTATTTATTAATCTGTTGTCTAATTTTCGGAATCCAATTCAATAAGGAGGAGAATAAAACCGAAACTATCTGTTTCTATGCGATTGTGGTACGTGGTATGGTGAATCCAGTTGATTGAACCTCAAAATAGACGACGGAAAATAAAATATTGGAAAAAAAAAGTAAAAGTCTGGTTAATCTAATTTTAAAGTTCATCCCTCATCTAATTTTCGTCATAATCTGAAGAAACTGATTTTTCTACAAAGTAGAAGAATTATGTTGTCGAAGAATTGTCTGGACAAGCAGACTTTCTCTTGGAACAGAGCATAATCGAAGTACACAAGTGTTCCAACGTGAGAACAACAAACCTATTTACATGTTCGTAAAATATGATCTTGTTCATGCGTTTATGTGTGAAATGGGTGAGTACTGTGAATGAATGGAAGAATTTACGGTTTGAATTCATGTTCGACTCATATCGCATGTGCATATCTGATGATGTATAACTGTCTCGTATAAAAAGGGGTACTCGTTGGGAATCAAAAAACTACAGGCACTTATATACACCACATTGTTTAGGGTTATGAAGGACCAAATATCAAGTTTCAATTGATGAGATATCATGAAAATTCGTGATCACAGAGTATTACCCTCTCTATTTGAGCCATTCCGGCAATATTTCCACCACTTCCAGTTCGAACAATTCATATTTTCCGTTAAATGGGGACATGAGTAATGTTTAAGATTCATTCACTCTGGACAGGGGATAAAATTGAAACTTTTTTTAACACCCCCCTTTCAGTCTCACTAGCAATAAGATTCAATTTCGTCCATTTTGTACATTTATGGAAAATTTTCTCAGTACTATTTTGTTTGGATAAATGTTTCCTTATATACAATATGTTTCCCCTCCCAGGTGAAGGAAAAAAACTGAAATCCTCTTCCTGGCCTCTCAAACTGGTGATTTCTCACTCACTCAGTTTTAGAGGCTTAGGATAATTGTCGATGAGTACCTTTGTTAAAAGCAGTACTTAGTGGTTATTCGTACCCTTACGTAACATAAAGTAACAATTTCATTAATAATGCATGTTTACAAACACATTATGTTTGTTGAAAGCGCGTATAATACCACTAGATTGTAAGGCTACAATGGGTACTTAAAAACTTTGTTGGATATCAATGATTAAAAAGAGAAGTGTTTGCTGAGACCCCTTTCGAAAAATTAAACACGATTGTTCCCAATAACAATGCCATAGGTGAAAGGAAAGGAGTTCGTTGCCCTTCTCCTCGACATTATTTCATACAACTTGAGATAGTTGGGTGTACTCAAAACACATATGAAATAAAAAAATTAATATTGTTACACCGCTATACCAGCAATTAATATTCAAACTAATGCATGCACCCATGATCTATGTACGTCTACATCATAAATCCCAATGTTAAAAAAAATCCAGTCCATGAAAAATTATCGCCCAATATATTAATTACGAGATTTTTTGAAATGGTTTTTTTTTTATTTTTACCTAAAGGGTATAAATATCAAAATTATCAAAATCAGCAAAGTCGTCATGATGATACTATGATTTTTTTTAGGTTAACTTTGTTGTCAACCTAAGGTTGATTTAAGTTATGTAACTTAAAACATTTACCTGAGTTTTTTTCCGTAAAGCGTATTTGTCCTATTTTTTAGTCATCCTTAATTTGTAGTTAAACGTTGTCGGTGTAATTTGCGAACAACCTGTATATAATTTTACGTAATATGAAAGAACTGTCAAGTGCAAATTGAAAATCTGAAGATATTTTAAAGAAAAAAATTTATCCTAAAAAAATGTCCAGTGTTATAAATAATACAAAAATACTTCATAATTTTTCAGTACATTGTAAAAAAAAAACACAGCACGCGCTGATATACATGTAAAGTAGCGCCTGTATTTTCAGTTGCAAAAAATAATTCCCAGTGCATTTGTATCTCGGTTATTGATGGAGAAGGAGAAAGATGGTTAAATGGGGAAAGTTACAGAAGACTTTATTACCTCTTCGACTTTTTTTTCAAATTCGATTTATCTATAATCGTTTTCGAGATAATTCCAAACAACTGATAAGGTGCATTTTAGAGAATGTCCCATATCTTTTTAAGTACTGGACTTATAATATTTTAGCGAATACATTGTTAGGGCACTTTTTAAAGATGCTTTCCCTGACGTTGTCAAAATATTTCTGTTGTCATTTGTTTCGCGTTGTCATGAGTTAATGCCATTAACTTTGATTTTTCTTACAGGCGCCATATTGGATTTTTATGTGGTTAAATAGTACTTAAAATTTGCTTTTCATTGGTGTATCACAATCCTAGAAAAACTGTTAATCGTAAACTATCTAACTGTCTTTAATAAATAAATAAAATATCTAAAAATATCTATCCATTTTACATATATTTTTCGATTTTCATCTCAGTCCTAGATTAATGATTTATGAGTGTCAGAAGTGAACTGCCTTTTAGTTAGTTAACTACAGGAACACTCTCTCTTATGTTTTCTGCAACACGATTAAATGCATGATAGTCCAATAAATGGGTAAACTCCCCAATGTATAATTTCAGAAAATCTTTGACAGGAAACAAAAAAATATGATCGTATAGGAAAAATAAAACGAAGAAATATAGCTTTTTTTGTCTTTGGCGTTTTAACACCTCACTTAGATATTCGTTTATTAATGCTGAGGCGATAAATAAAGTGCGTATTTTTTTATTGAAAATATAAGTATTCAACCTTTAATCTCTATAAAAATTGATGCTGTAGTACGTAAATAGCGCCCTCTATTTAAAAAACTATGACTCCAAAAGTCTAAAAAACAGTTTTTTTTTGCATTCGTGAAAAAATGTCAGCAATCGATTGCCTTAACAGACGTTAACGAAAAATGAAAATCGAAAAAGATATTTAAGGAAAAACGTGGCTGAAAAAATATTAATTTTTTCAAACTCATTTTTAGGCACTTAAAATTTACAAAATCGTTACCGTTCCTTTTGGTCGTGATAGTACATTTATAGTAAATTCTTTTTGGTCGTGATAGTACAATTCTCTAAGAAAAAAATGAGCCCCGCTTCGTTACTCTAGAACTATCCGTCGAGCAAACAGAGCCGATTTTCGAGATCGTCTTTTTTCTGAAAAATCCATATATCGAAAAATCTATCTTCAAAATTAATATTTTTCAATTTTGAAAAAACTCACTATTTTGGCTTGCCGTGGGGTAGAGTTACATCAAGTATCAAGTTTCAAAACGTTAATTTGCAAAAGATAGAGCAAAAACAAAAATTGTCGATTTTTGACAGTCTTTTCGACATATCTCGAAAAGTAATGCAGCAATCATATTTAAAAAAATATATGAATCGAAAGATCTTTTTATTATCTACAACTGTCTAATTTAACTTCCTTCTCTACGATCTTTAGTTTTTTTTTTTTTATTTACGAATAACCGTTTTTTTCAACGTTACGAATTTTTTAGGTTAAGTTCGCCGTTAAAATGCCAAGGACAAAAAAACGCTATCTTTCTTAGATTTTTTTTTCCTGTACGACCATATTTTTTCCTGTTAAAAATTTTGGTAAACCTTTATACCTATTGATTGGACTATGAGCCGCACACGTCATGTGTAGTACATTTGGAAACAATTGCGATAAAATAGTTCCTGCTTTTAGCATGTACATGTCCAGATGTATCCGTTAGAATGACTAATATTTTATTAGAATTGTCTCGATCCGGCCATATAATGTGAAAATACTCGGTCACAAAATTTACAATCGTTTCGTGGTTGGTCTGACCCATTACCTCGGAAGCCACTAAATGACCGTCACACACCCCATCCGATTTTAACGCAGCAGTTGCTAAATGTGTCACCGAACGACCACATATTGTACGTCAGTTACTTCGTCTGTACTGAAATGCACATAATTGTCTTCAATGCCGTCACGAATTGGTTGCACTACGTCCCTGTAAATCTCGGCAACGGACCAGATCCTTAGTATGGTTGGATTATGTAATTTTTGGTGTATATATTTCGTCGCATGAGTTCCACAGGGTTCTAAGTACACTTTTGGGCAAACTTGAGATTTTTGCTGCAACTATGTAAAAATTAATTCTATATGTTTTTATGTGTTAAAAATATTGCCGTTGGAGTAAAGATGGCGCTATAATCGTTATTTCCATGTAGTTCTAAGTACGTTCGTTTCAGAATATTTTTAAGTTACAAGGTTCTAACTGCACATCCAGATTTTTAACGAATTTTGGCAGTGTTTTAATTACTTTTCAAAGAAAACTATGTCTGATTATATGGCCTGAAACATTGTGTGGCAGAACCGGTAATGGTAGTGCCAACGCCTTTATATAAATTCTAAAAAAAAATATGTGCCCTACACCCTAACGTGAAAAATATAATTACACGGAGCGATAGTTGCGTTCCGCAAAATCGAAATTCTATTATATCTTTTGCTATTAGTAGGTTTTTACAGCACAATCCTAATGTTGATAGTGTTACCATGAAAGTACTCTGTACCTGGACATTCGTGTATACAAGAAGTCGATAATTTTCCCTCCAGAATTGAAGAGCAACTAAAGGTTTCAGACTTATGGTCTCCTTTAAGTTTAGTGCGCCTTTTACTTAAGATAGACCGCAGAAAACCTTTTCAAATTATACAGCTGAAAAAAAAAACTTTTCTTGACTATCATGCTGCGTCCAAAAATTTGAATTATAAAAAATTTGCATACACAAAGGTAAGAGAGTTACGTTTTGAAAAGAATAAACCCTTTTCTGTACTTTACAAGAATGAGTACGGTGATAATTTTACTTGCGTAAACATTTTATCTAAAGCATCACCAGCAGATCCACCGTCAATTTTTAATGAAATTAACCCAACTATAATCAACTATAATCAACCTGTAGTTTCAGAAGATAAGTTAAAGCATATCGAATTTTCTTATAAATACCGTACCGTAAATACCGTGAAGCGCAGAGATATTATGCTGTTATTTAAGCAAATATGTTTTTTTCCATTCTGATAACTTGCTAATATTTTTCAAACTTTTTTAATAACTTCACATACATTTAATTAAATAAAATCTATAAAAAATACAATTTCAGTTTTATTTAAAAAGCCTTACAGGGTTACATGGTTCTAAGTACATATGTAAAACTTTCTATTAAAGTTTACATATGTAAGTGAAAAATAAAATGAAAAAAACCCACATTATTTTTAATTGTAAAATATTTTTAGGTTTTCTCGAGGCAAATGACTCAGAATTATAACACATTCTCACACAAGATCGTTCCAGTTGAAAATCGTCATTATATAAATCAAACCAGTACTTACATTCAACTCAACACTTAAAATTGATTTCCTGTAAAATTATCCAAAATGTACTTAGAACTCTGTGGAACTCATGCGACGATTTTTCGAGAAGCTGATGTAGTGTTGAGAAAAAAATTATTTTGTGTTTAATTTTTACAAAAATTACTTTTTATTTATTTTTTTTAATTATACAGCCCCACAAAGAAAAATTGGTACTGCTATCGAGACAACTGCATCCCTATGTAATTTTCGGCGCTGAATCCGAATCCGAAGTCAAAAAACCGTACACCCTCAAAATCAACCCCTTGCGCTAAAAAACAGGGTAAAAGTGACTTAAAGCTTCACGAATAGTGTTAAATCTCAATAATTCTAATTAAAATATAAACATTCAAGTACATAAAGCAGAAATACAGTTAAGACTAATTTCCACTGAAAATATTCCCCGTGAGTGGGTGAAAATTACCCCTCATACAACAGGAAACTTAAAAAAATTCAGTGATTGCAAAAAACGCTTACGATGCCCAGTTGTTTTGGAAAAAGTGAGTAACTGAGAGTGAGTAGCATGAGAGGGTGAAAAGTACTCCTCACATAACAATAAATTCAAAAATAGTTGCAGTACCTTTTAGAAAAGCTCAAAACTTCTGCATTTTTTTATTTAAGAAGAATGTTTGACAACGTACTTGAAGAGTACCTACATTATGAAGTAGCAAAAATTTACCCGTAGTCTTAATTCAATTAGATCCATTAGCACGACCAGCAGTGCTATCATAGGTCCAATCATAACAAGAAAAGAACTTAACAATATAACACAGAAAATAAGGTAATAACAAAAACAATGAACGCCCCAATAAAGAGCCCAACTTGATGTATATTTAATCCCCAAACCTTCAACACTCATATGCCTTGTCAATGCGCCACCTACCGGCTAGTCAAAAAACTATATAATCACTAATCAGAACATTATATAAATGACGTTTTTTAGAGATCATATAGTTTTTTAGACGCTTCTTTTTAGAGGTCATATAAAATAAGTAATAGTATTTCAGAGAATTCTTTTTTAGGAGTCATCTAAGCAACTGTAATTTAAATTTAGGGGTGGTTTCCGCCACTATATGGGGGTAGTTTTTGAGCATCGTATCGAGACTAATGCAGTTACATTTTGTTTCTAAAATAACTGGGCATCGTAAGCTTTTTTTTCAATCACTGCAGTTTTTTTTTTTAATTTTCTGTTGTGTGAGAGGTAGTTTTCACCCACTCATGGGGGTGATTTCCAATGGAAAGTAGTGTTAACTACTTATATACTTGACTTGCGTTATATACTTGACTGATTATATTTAATTAGAATTATTGTGATTTAAGACTACGTGGAGTGTCAAATCATTTTTACCGTGTTTCTTAAAGCTATGGGTTAATTTTGGGGGTGTACGATTTTTTTTGACTTCGGATTCGGATTCAGCGTCGAAAATTACATAGGGATACAGTTATCTCGATAGCAGTTCCAAAAAACATTTTTTTATTGTTGGGCTGTGTCATTAATACAATTACACATTCTTTACAATGTATTTACTACATTAATTTACATTTGGGCCATTCCGCGGTGACGGGTGTTACATTTGTACGCATTCTAACTGTTATAATTCCTAAATTAGAACAAAATTTTCTGTGTTTTGAGTATAATTCACTTCATTTCAATGATATTTTAATTAAAACAAAAACGTATTAGGAATTACTCAGGCGTTTAAATGCAATAATTGGTTTAAGCCCTGTGACGGGTGTTACTTGTACTTTTGCAAAATATGCTACCTTGTTGGCTAAACATCAGAGTTCAGCTAAATTAGAAGTTTTTGCAACAAAACGAATAGCTAAGTAGAGAGATAAATGATCTTCATTTCTGACAATTGTAAGAGATTTGTGGATATATTGTTTTTTACATATTTTTTTGCAAGCAGAACTTGTGTCGGGTGTTACAAAATTTGTGACGGGTGTTACGAGTCCAAATTATACAAAAGCTTATGTACACTTTGAGGCTTTATTTATTAATATATACTATTAACACTAGTATTATAATATTTTAGATATTTTTTGTTCTATGATTTTTATTATTTTTTTCGGGTTTCCTTTTGTTTCTTCTGTTCTTTTCTATGTCTTTGGTTTCTAATATGTTTATCGGCGAAAATATTGATGAATTTCTTTTGAATTATGAAAATTGAGAATATAATACCTGTTAATTTTCTATTTTAACATATATTCGCAAATTAATTTTTTTGCTCCTTGGTATCGATTACCGCGGAATGGCCCATCTGTCAATGTATTCGCTTTAACAATCACGACTTAACTAAGTACGTCAAAAATTACCAACAAAATAAAAAATAATTATTCAAAATATTCAAAATGCCTACCATTTACATGCAGATAATGAGCAAGAATCTACTTTTTATGACATGAATACTTAGGGAGTAATTAGCCTGACTTGCTCGGTAATTCAGAACTTCAATATTATTAAGTTGGTTCAGATAAATTTTAAATTTAAGATAATCCCGCAAGAAGTAATCAAGTGGAGTTAGGTCTAGAGATCTTGCTGGCCATTCAGTTGCTCCTCGCCCACCATACAATTTATTTGAAAAAGTAGTACCGGGATAATAACGAACAGTTACAGAACAATACAATAATACAGAACAGACAAATATTGTGGCGGTGCATCATTCTACTGGAACCATGACACTTATCTATCAAGAGAGGGAGTTCTACATTTGGATACAGAGCAACAATTGCAGGTATTATGTTCGGCTGGAGTAATTATATTGCTTCTACAACTGCCGGGTGACCTTTTTGTAAAGTTATCCGTTGACCAAGTCCCTAAATTTGTGCTCTACCTCACTCACCGTTGACCGCGCAATAGGCCAATCAGGGCACTTTATTAAACAGCACACATACTTCTTGAGTACAGGACTTATGTTCATAACCAATCATCATTAAAATCTCAATTATTTCGGTTTCAGCCAAACGTACCATTCTAAGTCGAAGTAAAATACCACAACGAAGTAAATTAATCAAAAGGGTAATTAACGTTTTTCAAACTTGACTTAATCCCATAGAAAATAGGAAAATATGGGTCAAACAATCTTATACTTTTGGAAACAAGTAGATAGTGGCGGCCCTCCCGGGCGGTACGATAAATATGACGACACTTTCAAATATATACATATATTTACATGATCTTAATAGGTGTTCCTACAGCATTTGCTAATGCCTAGTTTGAAAACTATCATAAATAGTGGACTGTTTATATTAATGTACATATTACAAATCGTACAAGTACATACTATAATAAGTATGTACTGCAGTGTAAGTACTGAGCAACTACCTATAATAATCCCGAAACTATAAAAAAAGAGTCCAGTTCTCTACAATATAATATACAATACAGTAATAAGTCACAACACTATTATCACAAGGTTCCTGAAGTTCAACAAACACGATTTTAATGAATCAAATAAATTGAAAAAAATAAAACGGGACTGGAACACAGATACCAAATGATAGTATATGATAGAACTTTAATATTCCCGAAGTTTCAGATTGAGTCTGCATTTAGTGCTTGAGATACCTACTGGTCAAATTTGGCATTTATGCATGGTCTCGCAATTAATTACTGTTGAACGTATCATTACAAAGTCTTGACAATATCAAATACAAAAACAACAAGTTTTATCGAAATTGTGCTTATTTTCAGAAATATTTCATATTTTTAATATATTTTTTCTTTTTCTTTTCTCTTTTCAAATGTTCAAAAAGACCTTATTTAGTTTCTGAAATCATCGCCCTGGTTTTTACTCAATCTTTGTAGTTATTGATTGATTTACTGATAAAAAAAATAGGAAAAAAATAATGTCTGGTCACGTCTTTTTTTTCCTTTTACTTTCAATGAGATAAATAATTTTCGAAACACGCATGTATGGACTATCGAAAATCCCCACGCTGCGCTATACGGCGATTAAATATCCAAGAGAGATTTTCTTCAAATATTTGGGCTGGTATTGTTAATGATATGCCTATTGGCTCTTTTATATTACCTGACCGAATGAATGGCTTTAGCCTATCTACATATTTTGCAACATAATTTACCTGAAGGTTGTAAGAAGATCCATGTGGTTTTTATACGATTGTGCTCCACCTCATTTTAGACGCAAAGTGCGGCACTATTTAAAAATAACGAATTTCGCAACAGATGGATATGTCGTAATGGACCAATAACGTGGCCAAACCAAAGTTTGATATATAAGATTGAAGTGAACACAGTGGAAGAATTACACGTACGTATAGAGAACGCCGGCGCCGCAGAAATAATTGGAGAAGAACGTTCGCTTTTCACGGCATGCACAGAGTCGAGCGACAGTTTGTGTCAACGAATTCGGTGACAATTTCGAATAATTTCTTTAGGCAGGCCCCGACTCACAGATTAAAAGGTTAGATTTGAATCAAGATTTTGATTTCCATTATTTTTAACATTTCGAAGAAATGTTATTTAAAAAATGTGCTTAGTTTTTTGAGTTCTTAATCGTGTTAAAAGGAACACTTCAACTTAAAAAAACACCCTGTATAGACACAGCTTGCGCATTAAGCTTCGCAAAACGCGGCAACAAAGCCCGTTTCAGCTGCCCATACAAAAATCGGACGTCAGTATTCCTGGAGGTCGCGTGAATGGAACCCCCTGTCGCCCGTCATAATGAGGACATTCAACAGTCCGGCCGCCCTTTACATCAGAATTAATAACGGGGGAAATTTGAATATATCGCGAAAATCTGCCCGTAATTATTCTTCATTAAGTCGCAACGTTGAATGTTTCGCGTCAGGAGCGGACCGTCGTGAAATTTTAATGGAGCCTCGGGACCCAGTAAAGTCCGCCAAAGTGATTTTTGCGGTAAATGAATGCCGGCGGCCTAAAAATAGGAATAAAAAGGGATCGTATTAAATGGTCGACTCGTGATCTCGTTCGGGTGCCCACTGTGGAATAAAAACCGATACTTTTCATTTATAAAAAGGCGATGCTGGTCATTACGCAGGCTGTTCTGGAATGAAGCGTGTCTTCAAATTAATTATGCATAGGCTGGGAATTTATTACGAAGTTGACAATATACAATTTCTAATGACAAGTCAGCAGTGACACTTGACAGCACACTACAGTTGTTGAATCTGATCGACACAAAAAATTGTAAAAGTAAACGCAAAAGGACAAAACTTATGGAAATTGGCTTCCTGTCGGGTTGGTTCAAAATTTAAGCTTAAAAAAGGTTTAAAAAAGGACTCAGGAATGTGTAGGTTAGGATCCCCAGGTTCTAGTAATTATTATTCTGATTCTGGGAATGAACCCAGAAGGTTCCAAATGTTGATGTTTATAGGATTATGTCAGGAGTGATAGAGTTTTAAAGGGTTAGGAATTTGGGGTTAGATTTTGAGGTGAAGTTTCTAGGGGCCTAATTTTTACTAGTCAGTGGATGAACGGAGAAGGATGTGGATGAACGGAGAAGGATGTGGATGAACGGAGAACCACAGTGTTGGTGTTTAGAAGCGTATGTCACGAGTAATTGAGTTTTTACTGGTTAGGGATTTGAGATTATTTAAGGTTAGGGTTCTGGGGTCTAGTAGGTAGTTTTTTACAATTCTAGGGGTAACTGCATGCCAACTTTTTGCAGTCTACAGTTGGATTGAGTCGTATGCATCCATTTCCATAAGGTTTGTACGGGGTCCCTTAAAAAAAAAACATACCTATTCCTAGATCAAATTTTGTCAAACACATTTTCCAATTATTGAGGGGTTAATGTTAGCACAGACATCAGTAAGAGTCTCGCAAAGTTCTTCGATAATGTGACATGTCCTGAAAACTGCAAGGTGTATTTGAATAAAATGGTTCATAATCTGGAGACCTTGCAGGAAAATCCACTAATCGAGTGTCAAAAAATTCTTCCGAATAAGCAGTTTGACGAACAGTTTGTGCTGCAGCATTATCTTGCTGAAAATACCCTTCAGTATGTTAATCGTCATGTAACTCACTGATAAAGCGTTCCGCAATGATTTATTGTCATTGCAATATCTTACAGTAGATACGGTTTGATTAAAAACTAACTCTGAACCGGTAATCAAACGCCAATTTTTTTGTGGATATGCAGGAGTTTCCACAAATTCATCGGCATTTTGTGCGGACGATGTTCTCATGTTTTGATTATTTAAATTTCCTGAATGATGAAACCAGGCCTCATCAGGAAAGAAACACTTACCGAGAACGTCACTGATGTTCTTAAAAGTTTTCCAAAAGCCACTGGTAATACACTGTTTCTCTTTCAAAATCTAAGGTCCTGAGTTTCAAGACTACTTAATTTTTTATGGCAATAACTGAAGATCTTTTTTCTAGAGTGTGGCATGTTCTACGGATAACTGATCTTGTGACAGTTTGACAGCCGATTTGTCGGCTGAGTTTTCTATTCGAAGGTCAACATCGCTATACAATAAGCCGTTCTTTTTCTAGTGCTCCGCACCTTGGTTTGAGGCTTATTGATCCAGTGTCACTAAATTTGTCGACATAAGCATGATTTTGATTTACAAGCTGTAAGTAGTTACAAGGTTAGGAAACGGTTCATGGACCTCCTGCATACACTGATTAATTAAAGACACAAATTGTCCGTTTTCTAACGTACCAATTCAAAAATAACTTTAAAACAAAACAGTTTTTTGTGGTAATTCTATCTCATTATAAATTTGAAACTTGACTTAATCAGCGAACAAAAATGTAGTGTTTTTTGTACTTTCAGATTTCGAATACTCATAAAGTCGAAATTTTTGCGATTTCCCCAAAACGAAAAAATACGTGTCGAATATTTTGGTGTAAAGAACAATAACAAAAAATATTTCGGTCAAATTAAAATTTTCATTGTAAATCTCGCGTGAAATGACCCATATACTTGTATATTCTAGGAGCATAGGAAATTTAGCTTTCGAACTAATTTAAACTGACACATTAAAAAAAAGCGGTGCGCACTAGTATGAAATTTCATGAACACGAATATGATGCTGCTGTCAAGTAAAACAAGCCGTAAAATCACTCATATACGTTACTGAAATTACAGTGCCTGATACAAAATAATTTTTATTAACAATAGCCCTGTTTGCAACGAGTCAAATTTCACATTCGTTTTACAATTAATGAATTTATCAATATTAGTTATGTGTACCCTTGCATTGGTTTTACAATAAATAAAAAAGTTTCGTAGCATTTGAAGAATATTTGTTTTGTCAGTTAAACTTCTTAAATAAACATAAACATTCTTAAAAAAAATCGCAGGTGGTTATTTTTAAGCCGTGGCACACATTGTAAATCATATATTTATACTATCTAGTTCAACTAATAAGAGTTCTGTAAAAAAATATCGATTTAAAAGGATCCAGGCCAGTTTTATTTGCAAATTACAGCGACTAAAATGCATTGCAGTCGATTTATGAGTAAATTAGCTTATTACTCTTTTGGCGCTCCAAAAGTACTACTAGTACAAGTTGAAAATTAATTTTAGTCAGATGATTTTCCCTGTGCCTCATTTTTAAGTACCTCCTACCTACGAGGACACCCTTGGGAGGATACAGGGTGTTTGTAAATGAAGTATTTTGGAGGTCAAAGTAACTCGATTGAACTAAACATACCTTAGTCCCATGTTGCACCCCTATGTATAAGTATGGAATAAATGTGAAAAAAAAAAATTTTTGGAAAAAAATCCTCGAACAGGTCGATTTTGTTTAATAAAATCACACATTTTTGAGGGAATGTCTATTTTCAGATGTCATTTGTTTTTGAGTAATGACGTCATCAACTTTTTTCAAATGGCAACCCCCAATTATTTTAATTCAATTTGAGAGACCCTTTCATTGTCTATTTAACGGTATAAAAATGTTGCCACCTTACATAACAAAATTTTTGAGTAAATGACAATTGAATGGTACAAAATGAAAAACATATTTTTCACAATGAACAAACGAAAATTTCTGAAAAAAACTGAACACAAATAAAACATAGCAAAAAAAGTACGTTGCTAAGCAAAAAAATTATCAGATTAAGTTTTTTTGACGTATCCATTTTTTTTTACTGTCAGTTAATCAGAAGATTTGTCATTAAAATGTGCGAAAAGTTAATGTAACGTGTTAGTACTCGTATTTATAAAAAATTCCAATTTAATATGGCACATTTAACTGTGACACAAAGAATTGAAATTTTGATTTTCATCGGATGTGGAAATAAGACCAGAACTCAGCAGGAGGTATGCAATTTATTTAATGCAAAATATCCAGATAACCCTATCCCAGTTAGTAAGATTGAGTCCAAATTTAGAGAAACTGGTGATGTTAAAGATCTACCAAAATCAGGGCGTCCAAAAATTACCCAAGATAAAAAGATTGACATTGTGGTAAGTATGAAAGAGAACCCTCAGAGTACCTCTACGCTAGTTGCCTCAGAAAATGAAGTTAGTCAGACAACAGTTCTACGTATCCTGAGGAAAGAAAACTATCATCCCTACAACTTTCAGCTTGTGCAAGAACTTAATGAAGACAACCCCGACCGGCGACTGCAATTCTGTTAAACTATGACGAATCTTTGTCAAACAAATCCAAATTTACACCAGCAAATACTTTTTTCCGATGAAGCCACGTTTTGTGTAAACGGCACAGTGAACCGTCAAAATTTCAGGTATTGGAGTCGAACGAATCCTCATTGGATCATTGAAGCACATACTCAACATCCGCAGAAATTAAATGTGTGGGCCGGAATAGTCGTAAACAGAATAATAGGGCCTTTCTTCTTTGAAGAAACTCGCACAGGAGAAATATATCTGGAGTTCTTGCAAAATGATCTAATTCCAGCGCTTGCAGTAATTTTCCCAAACGAGAATAATCCTGACATTCCAGATAACACACTCTGGCTTCAGCAAGACGGAGCACCCCAGGCAACGGAGAACGCCACGGCAACGTCTGTGTCTGTCTCACTTAATGAACCTCTCTCTTCACATTTGGAAAATAGAATTTAGTTCACATATGGTATATGTTGTATCCCAGCATCAACAAAATTATGGTTTATATAAATATAAATGGGAGGTGTTGAAAGCGAACGTCCGTCGCTGAAAGTTCGAAGACATAATAGTCGAGAGCAAACGAGGCCTCAATTTTCGAAATTCAATTAATATCCAGTCGAATTGTAAGGGGATTTCTGTGTAGAACAATGCGCCAACAAAAGGCCTTAAACTTCAGGTGTAGGCAGTCCCTGCCTCCGCTCTCGGTTTTTGCTCGGGCCTCGGAACAAAAAGCCAACAATAATACGCATGGAGAACATTAGCGTCGCGTATGAATGGCCATTGTTTCGCGAACAAAATGGCGAAAACAAAACGATTTGTTACGGCTTTGGGCGCGATGTGAGCGGGCGTTAATTCCATTCAAAAACCGAGAACGGTCATCTGTGTCGTCAGGCGCCTTATTTGCATAATGGCGTCTGCTTGTACAGTGTGCGTCAATCAATTTAAAATTTCCCTGCAAAAAAAACATGATTTTAACGATTAATTTTTATGTACAGGGACTTTCTAACATGACATATTTCATGCTATTAGATATAAGTTAGGATTTTCAGTTTGGAATTTGATAAATCAGCTGACCTTTAGTAGTCGATCCTTGGCGAAAGCCAAAATAATGTTGATTTAAATGACAACAAGATCTACCATGAATTGTACACATTAATATATTATTATGATTAGTTTAGATAGAAACAGGTAGTAGTTTTGCAGTTTATTTTTGTAAACGTATTAATTAATAATCATGACGTAATTAAATTCAGATAATATCGACTTATACGAGGCGCGTTCATAAAGTAAGGGCCGTTTGGTCACAGAAAAAAATGTACTCATAAGAAACAAATTTTATTGTCATATTTAGTTAGGTACAATCTTACTTTACTTCTCTACATAATCGCCGTTCACTTCTAGGCATTTTTCGTACCGCTGCACCAGCTTCTTTAACCCCTCTGCATAGAAGCTTGCCGCCTGAGAGTTGAACCAGTTGACAACGGCGTTTTTGAGTCCCTCTTCGGTTTCAAAACGTTGTCCACCGAGCCACTGTTTAAAATGCAAGAAGAGGAAATAGTCGCTAGGTGCAAAGTCGGGACTGTACGGTGGGTGGTCAAAAAGTTCCCAACGAAAATCTTGAATTTTCTCATTGGTTTTGGCAGCAGTGTGAGGACGCGCGTTATCGTGGAGGAGGATTATGCCAGATGACAGTTTCCCGCGGCGTTTGTTTTGGATCGCACGTCTCAATTTTTGAGCGTTTCGCAGTACACATCAGCTGTAATTGTTGTCCCACGTTCCATGAAATCAACCAAAAGAACACCGTCTTTGTCCCAAAAAACTGTAGCCATCAATTTTCGACTTGTGTACTGAGTTTGCTTAAACTTTTTCGGTTTTGGTGAAGATGAGTGTCGCCACTGCATCGATTGCAGTTTTGTTTCTGGGTTGGCGTAGGATACCCACGTCTCGTCCCCAGTAACAATGTGAGAAAACAAATCATCTCCATCTTGTTGATAACGGGCCAAAAACTTTCGTCCACTAGACATTCTTTGCTCTTTGTGGTGGTCGGTGAGCATTTTTGGTACCCACCTTGCACACAATTTGCGGTATGCGAGGTTTTCTGTAACAATATTGTAAACAGTAGTGCGTCCAAGTTGAGGAAATTTGTTAGCCAGGCCACTAATCGTCAATCGACGATCAGATCGCAGTGTTTGGTCCACTTGTGAAACGATTTCATCGGTCTGGATACTGGGCCTGCCACTCCAGCTCTTCGTCATGGACATTTGTTCGGCCATTTTTAAAATCACGGCACCATTGTCTAACCTTTCCTTCACTCATAACTGTAGGTCCGTAAACCAGGCATAACTCCCGATGAATTTCAGCTGCCGACGATCCTTTTGCACATAAGAAACGAATCACAGAACGCACTTCACAGTTGGCGGGATCAACGATTTTCGAGGCCATTGTTCTTTGCATTCACGGACAACAATACGACTTCAGAATCAAAACAAATGACGCTGTAGCTTCGCAATGAGTCAGTAGATGGCGCTGCAGTAGTAAAACTGTGCTTCGAAGCGCCAATATTTATATATAAGCAAACGGCCCTTAGTTTATGAACGCGCCTCGTATATTTGAATGTATTGGATACGTGTTTGTTTTCCGAGTTACTCAATTATATAAATAAAAACCGACTCTCGTCATCAAACACATGTTTAAGTTTATTTAAAAAAATATATACCTACTGGTGGCCATTGAAAATGCGCAGCACTCTAAAGGAGTTGAGTAGCATAACTCAAACTGCGGTAAAATAATGTATTATATTAATAAAACAATTGATTACTGTTACAAGCTTATTTGATAAGTTGTTCCGATAAAGCTTAATAGGATACGTGTCCCCCACGTATGTATTCTTATATCAGCTTCTAGACGCCTTGGTAGTGAATCAAACAGCGTTCGAATGGTCTCTTGAGGTATAGCATTCCAGGCAGCTTGTATCCTCATCCAGAATTCCTAGACGACGGTGTTCTACAGTCAGGGAAAGTCGCAATTGCTTCGATGTAGCATTTCATGACACTTGTCCTCACTCACTGCATCAACAAAACTAACAAAACATTTATCAATATACCATCTTATAGTTCATTAAGGTGCGTATTGATTTGCAACAGAATGCTCCGAACGAACCAAACGCGCCGCGCGCGCTGTAACAAACATTTGCGCGGACAATTCGGGCTGTTTGGAGTGTTTGCGGTGTTCGCTGCGTTCCCACCAGTAATCAGTGTTGTTTGTGTGTTCGTCGACATGGATGCTGATGATGTGATTGTAGCCGCTGGTGCTTTTTTAATTATAAATGCGTTAACGAGCGTTAAAAAGAAGAGAAAAGAAAGAAAAATGTGGGCAATACGCCTTTTTTTTTGCAACGTAAAAATATGGCCTTACTCAGTGACCTGGATTATATGCATTTGAAAAATTTTACGAGGATGGCTGCAGAAGACTTTGAGAATCTAATATGTCTAGTAGGTCCTAAAATAGCCAAGACTTTCCATTTTTTTTTTGACATCATTTGGGGCGCATCCCATATTTTTGGCAATTACCGCCCACGCATCATGCTTTATAATTTTATTAAAATACAAGCCGTTTGTAGGATCCCATAATACAGGTTGCCTTTCAAACTGATCAATCAGCTCAAGGCATTTTTCCCTGCTCCAGTCCATTTTCTTCGATAAATTACTTGTCCGCCAAGAACGGAACGCGACAAACACAGCAAACACAGCGAACACAGCAAACGCACCAAACATCCGTATCCACTGAGCACCAGCGAACGAATAATTCCCTTTGCGCAAATCGCGTTTACCGCCAAACCTCGGAAAATGTTCGGCGCATTCTGTTCTGTTTGGCGCAACGTACTGACTAGACAAATTTGTTACGGCGCGCGCGGCGCGTTTGGTTCGTTCGGAGCATTCTGTTGCAAATGAATACGCACCTTTAGGTGATGTGATCCTTTCGCATGTGTACCTGAATTTCTCGGAAACGATTAGCCGGATTTTCCTCAAATTGTAATAATTTCTTTATTTCATCATAAGAAACCAAAACACAGAAGGTTATGACGTTATTATTGTATATACTGGGTGTTGCAATTTCAATGGGCATTTCAATGGGCACAGTTTATATTTTCAAAAGACATCACTTGGTGCATAAATTATTCTGCAATATGCAAGTACAAAAAGAGATGCCAAGAGAAATGCCACTAATTGGAAAAACTAACAAAAATTATGAATAATGTATTTTGGTAAAAATAATAATTATAAAAAAAAATAAAGAGGGTTATAAAAAAAACTGCTGAATCTAAGACCTCGAAAAAACTAAAAAATGAAGTTCTGACATAAGAACTGAATTTTAATTAAAAATTAATCGACATTGTGATGATAAGTTCAACAGTAATGGATTGCGAGTCCATGCACTTTGACCTCCAGCATCTCAAGAACCAAATGCAGCCTCAATCTGAACCTTCGGGAATATCAAAGTCTTATCATAAATTACACAGCCCCAAAAAAAAAATGGAACTGCTATCGAGACAACTGTGTCCCTATGTAATTTTCGACGCTGAATCCGAATCCGAAGTCAAAAATAAATCGCACACCCCCAAAATCAACCCCTACCGCTAAAAAAACACTCCCTAAACAGGGTAAAAATGACTTAACGCTTCACGAATAGTCTTAAATCTCAATAATTCTAAACAAATATAAACATTCAAGTATATAACGTAGAAATAATAAAATTAACACTACTTTACATTGAAAATCACCCCCATGAGTGGGTGAAAACTACCCCCTCATACAACAGGAAATTAAAAAATGCAGTGATTGCAAAAAAAAGCTTACGATGCCCAGTTTTTTTAGAAAAAGTGAGTAACTGCATTAGTTCCGATGCGATGCTCAAAATCTACCCCCATACAGTGATGGAAACCACCCCTAAATTTAAATTACAAGTAAAATCGGTAAAAAATTGTAATCATGCTAAAAATTGGCTAAAAGGATTCAGCAGTATGCAGCACTGCAGTTTGGAGGTGAATACTTGCATTGCATCAAAGTCATTCAGTGACATCCCCATGAGAGGGTCAATATTACTCCTCACATAACAAGAAATTCAAAAAATAGTTGCAGTACCTTTTAGAAAAGCTCAAAACATCTGCATTTTCTTATTTAAGAAAAAAATTTGACAACGTACTTGAAAAGTACCCATATTATGAAGTAGAAAAAAATTACCCGTAGTCTTAATTCTATTAAATTTATTATTTTTCTGTAATATCTTTTGGATTTGTTTTCGAATGATCTTTTGACAGACTGTCGTTTATGCTTTTTAGACGTCTCTCTTTTTAAGGACCAACAGAAATCATGTATTCGTCCCATCTTCCTTGGTATATTTTTTCCATTTCTGATATATCTTGGTGAAAACGTTCACTCTACTCTTCACCGTAGTCTCCTAAATTTTCTGGGAAATAATCAAGATGGTAATCGAAAAAATGAAGTTTCAAGCTCATATTGCACCCTAAATATTTGAAATTTCTGCAACAATTTTTTTTATAATTCATATCTCCTTTATTTCCCCGAAAATCATGTGCTACTTTTTTGAAACTTAGCCACGTATTTCTCTCAACTTGTTTCAGTTTAGTTATGAAAATATCATCTTTCATAACTTTTCAAATCTGCGGTCCATCGAAAATTCCCGCATTCAATTTTGCGTCAGAAAGTTCATGAAATTTTAGCCTCAGGTATTAGAAGCATTCGCTTTCTTTATCAAGTGCTTTCACGTACTGTCTCTTGAGATTTAAGACTATTCGTGAAGCGTTAAGTCATTTTTACCCTGTTTAGGGAGTGTTTTTTAGAGCTAAGGGTTGATTTTGGGGGTGTACGATTTTTTTGACTTTGGATTCTGATTCAGCGTCGAAAATTACATAGGGATACAGTTGTCTCGATAGCAGTTCCAAAAATTTTTTATTTTTGTGGGGCTGTGTTAACATTTGGCATACATTTGAAGTTATAGATTTCGGTTAAACAGGCGAAAATTGGGGTCGCCATTTGCACCCCCTTCACCTCTGTCGTGCGTGCGCCGCTGGCGTTAAACCTCCGTTAATCTTTCCGAGCCAGCCAGTAAAGGTGGCTGCCTGCCCGCCATTCTTGAGACTAGGAGAGGCGCTTTTCGGAGGCTGGCAGCGCAGCGCCGCGGAACTAACGAACTTCTGCGGAATGAGAAACGCCCGGCGCGCTTTAATATATTGCCCGGGGACAATGTAGCTAATTAAGTAGAGAGAAGATTATACGACGGAGATTTCATGTGACCACTTATGGACGGCGTGTTATGTGAGGTAATGCGAAATATGAACGTACCGAGGGAGAATTGTGCCATCGCGACACAACCACTACTTTTTTTCCAATGACCTGTAGGGTACAATGGGTGAGTGCTGAGACATCACACCTTTCCCCGATTCATATACGTAATATGCACATACAGTTCGAATCACCTTAATGCGTACATTGCAGAATGAAGGGGAATTGATAAGTTAACTTATTTTTTGAGTGGACGTCACCACCGCCTAAACGTGAGGTGGGAACCAATAGCGATCCAATCGCAAGCGCAGGGGTGCGGCAAGCATCCGGTATGTCCGAGCTGTCTACAACTACGGTAAAACCAGAAGGGTTGAAGTAACATTCTATGTTTTGTTCTTCTCTAGTTACTGATTAGAAAAGTGCGTTATTACGAGGGCATTGTAGAAGCACTATACACGAGGTGTGTAAATTAAGTAATAAGACTGGCAACGTAGCGCCCGATCTAGCAACACTGCGGAGACGGGACTTGGAAGGGCGGTAGGTTAATACGTAATGCACGTTCAAATAATTAAATGGTATTTTGATAGTCGGTCTGTAAGGGATATTAAAGCCATTTTTAACGAACAATTAGGCCCTCAATAAGCCCTCTCCGACCATATCAACGATTAATGGGATCGTTAAAAATTTCGAAAAACATGGCTGCGTTTCACCTAGATCCCATAGAAAAAATACAGTCCCGCTAATTATATTATTTGTCAATGCTTTTTTAGGTACGTATGTAAGTTAAAACACACAGGCCAGTCCATCAGAATTCAAATCAGAACTTTCTTCGTGCTCGCCTCCTAGTTCCGGAAAATTTTGGTATATTTGCTTCTCCAAGCCAATCCAATCCAAACACAGCCTTGGCATTTTTTTATTTATACAAAAATACATTTTTCTTATATTTTTTATCGGTATAATCTAGACCCTACCTATAAATCTGTCCCTCATCTCTCTGACAAAATGTTTGTCCAACTAGCCAATAAGTAGAAAATTGAGAAATTTCATTTATTTCACAACAAACAGAATTACATTTTGCCATAAGTTAAAATTATTGATTTCGTAACGCGGAGTTACGGGGTTAGAATAACATTATGTATTATGGACATGTATCGTGTGCTCCGTAGCAAAATACGCTAAATCTTGATGATAAGAACTACTTGATTATAAACACTACTGCGATATTTTTTCTATCGCAAAAAGAGTATTCTGGGGAAATTATATGGGTATGTCACAAAACTTTTTTTTATGTTAAAGTTAGTTATACATTGGGATTTTTTATTTTTTTTTTTTTATTTTTGAAATAACTAAACTACATGGAAAACATTTTTTTTTAATTTTGGTTCTTACCGTCTTATAGGAAATTTAATTCTCTACAAAAATTATGTTTGTTTTTCTAAACTCAACAGAAACGAAGTTACAGACCGCAGAATATGAAAAAAATCAATTAATCTATTACAGAAAAATATTTTTGATTTTTATTTATCAAATAATTAACTATATTTATTCACAATGGATTTATGAATTTATTTATTTACTGTTGAGTCAACAGTAAACAAATAAAATTAATTTCTGTTTTATTGTTAATTAATGAATAAATATAGTGAGTTAATTATTTGATAAATAAAAATCAAAAAATATTTTTCTGTAATATATTAATTGATTTTTTTTTTCTCCTATTCTGCGCTCTGTAACTTCGTTTCTGTTGAGTTTAGAAAAAAAAACATAAGAGCAATTTTGTAGAGAATTAAATTTCCTATGGGATGGTAAGAACCAAAATTTGAAAAAAAAGTTTTTCATGTAGTTATTTCAAAAATAAGACAAAAAAAGTTTCCCATGTATTTTAAATGGGAAAGGAGACCCCCCCAATGCGCCAGCTCAATTTTTAAGATATTGAGCTCAATTTTTGGGAGAATTGTTTTTTATATCGAACTAACTTTAGACACATTTAATCGAAAAAAAAAACAGTTTTTTTGACACAGTCTAGTATGTAGTTATAGTTGTACAAACAGTGGTTTCTCTCACACAACTGTAACAATTAGTTCAAGGTATAATTTTACATCTTACGTATTTAATTTTTTTTATACAAAACAAATACTCGTAGTTACGTCTTATTACAATGTACTCTATTTCCATTTTAAATTGAAAATAGGTAGAAAAAAGCAAGGTTGTCAGATATACTTTCTAAAATTGCTAAGCTCACTATACAAGTATACTTCATACTTCAGTAAACTGTTAGTTCGTGACGTTCTTAGAAAGCTAGTTTGGAAATATTTAAAAAAAAATACATAGATATAAATTTATTAGTTAGCATTAAAATAAAGCGTTTAAAATTGCTGGAAAAAATAATTATAAATTTAAACAACTTTATGTATATTACTATACTTAAGAAAATTTTGAAGAGCCGGCAACGGCGGCTCAGGCGGCTGACCGCACAGAGTAAAACCACTGGCAGTAACACCGGTCAACGAGATTATTATACTACTTTGCATTTAATACATTGCTAATACTTCTTCGGTCCACTGTGCCATAAAATTTTTACGACGTCGTTAAAATGATTTACGACTTTAGGCACTCAACAATTTTTTGAGATTGTCTGGCTAAATGAGCATTATTTACAGCAAATTATATTACAAATATTAAGAGTTTTGTATGCAGGCTAATTTTAATCTCCTATATTGATTTGAATGAAAAAAAATTATTTCAGAATTTTCGAATTTATAAAAGATATATGCACGCCCATGGAATCATAAAAGTTGCACCGCTTTTTTTTGTTCCCCAGGCGTATTTATCATTTTCAATTAAAAAATAGAAGGACTATAACTTATTTTAATGAAATCTGCAAACTCCCTGTATAAGGATTTGTTAGTTCTAAATGAGGTATTACTACTCCTTCTAAAATACATGTTCAGTTTGTCATTTCCGTGTAGTTCCCCCTTTTTTCCACGACCACATCGCGTAAAATATTGACACCTTATGTCTTTCCTTATTTTCTCGGTAAAGCCGCTTTTATGACGTCGAGAAATACAAAGGGAATAATAAAAAATTACGATTTTATTACTCAGCGCCATATTGATAACCATATGTATCCGTAGAAAACAGTTTACGGGTATTTCTATTTTGGAGCGTATACAGCCGTATAAACGTCAGCCCTTGGAAGTTTGTTTCGAGAATCCCGACTTGTTTACAGCGTACTTTATTGCCGACGAAAGGTGCACCGCTAATTTACCCGCGGACGTCTGTCTTGTAAACACGGCAGTTCTTTGATTTCCTGCATGTGGCCTACACGACTACGTTTAATGATGGCGCACTTGTGAAATAAAATTTGACATACGCCGTCGAGTTTCCGTGCAACGTTTAACATCACCGATTCCGTTCTGAAAGGAGGCTCCCTTCAGAGTGCTTTGATATCGAACAAAGTCTGAATTGATATCTTTTCGATTTCGAGTATTTCCCTGCTGGGAAGGAAATCATGTGTTTCTTTTAAAAAGTTTCCTATGCACCAAATCTATAGGTTTGCGAGTTCATTCCGTTACTGCGTTTATAGTTTTGCTCGTATTATTTTCTTTTCTGTTTTACCTTCCATCTTTAGTTTCCAGTTTCTGATTTTCATCACATAACATTTCCATCATCCGCCAAGGGTGGATGGGTAGCCACAGATAGAGCCATGGGCAGCAATCACCTTCTCTTACATTGTGGCACCTCTCACCTTCTATTATATTAATATTATTTACTGACGGTCGGGAGGAAAGAAAAAGGAACGCCGAAGTTTGGCACATTTTTCATTGTTATTATCAGGCAGTTAAAAATGAAACTCTGTTTTACTTACGGGTATTTTTTATGAAGTTTGCGCTGGTCAATTTAACGAGTTTACAAGATAATATATAGTCGACCACAAACTTACTGTAGACATAAAAAACCTACAAAAACTCCACAAAGGGCAGGCTCTAAGGAGATCCGAACCGAACCCGAAAAATATAGCGCAAACTCCATAAAATGAAAGTGGCAAATTAAGGCTAGGCAACGGGACGATACGATGAGCTGTGTAATCGTTCCATATGGCATACAAGTAGAAACAACTATGCCAACTAACGCATATATGCAACGCAACGCATAAGATATTCTGGCTATTTCGTATTTTAGGCTTAAAATAAATAGTTTCGTGTTTTTTGTACTATTTAATTGTCATTACTAGAGCACGGAGGTTAATAATAGATACGTGTTTTACCAGGGGCGGCTCTAGGATACCACCGTTGGTGCATTCCGAAATGTTAAACAGGTCTTACCTTATACATGTATTGGTGATTGTTGTAGCTCAACTAATCGGCAAAGGAATCATAATCACAAGACACAGAACTTGCATACACACGGTAACGGATGCTATAACGTGTCTGTATTGCCAGTTGAGTTTCCATAAATTATTTATCAATAACTGTTCCGTACGTTCAGGAGTTAAGCTCTAGAGCCTGTCAGTTATGGCTGCATGTACCCATGTGCCCCAACGAGTCACTATAGGTTACACTGCTAGTGGTGTCCTTGTAGAACGTCCGAATGTTTTGCTTCTGGATGTTGCTTTCACAAATACCAACAACTGTATGTAACAACTTAGGTCTTTATTAAAAACACAGATCAAAGCCTGTTGAATGTAAAATATGCTCAGTATATTGGCGACGGGGACAGTAAGACCTTCAAGGCGATTTTGGATTTGGACCCGTACAACAACGATCCGAAAGTAATGAAAAAGGAATGCATCGGTCACGTGGAGAAAAATGCATGGGAACCAGGCTCCGTAATGCGAAGAAAACAAATAAGGGACTCGGGGAAGAGGTACAGGAACACTGACCATCAAGGTAATAGGCGAATTGACAAGTTATTACGGCCTGTTACTTATTATCCGTATTCGACGAAATACGGATTCAGTGGAAAAAAATGCTTGACGATATCTGACGTATAGCCAAAATGAGGTCTACAAGGCAGGGGAGGGTGTCCTGTACGGGCCCAGAATTGATGACGAACTGTAAGTAAAAAAATTTCATAATTATATGAAAAAAAAAACGTAAAAAAAACTTCAAACACATTTTTCTCAAAACAACGTTTTTGAAACTGGAATGAGATTTTTCTCGGACACTAATCAACCTATTTTAATGAGTTTTCTTTTAAAATGTTCACAAATGATGCCATTAGTGATCGACATTGGATATTTTTGATATTGCAAAAATTCGATTTTTAATAACAATTTAAAGGTAGAAATTTAAGGTGAAAATCGAACTTTTTTTTTCAAAGTTGCACCAAATCGCGTAAAATTTGAATTTCAAAAAACCCCTATGATAAACACTAACAACAACCCTATATTTTACAAAAATGTTCATTTTTTGATTTCAGATGAATAGCGTCGTAGAAAATTCTCATTTACATGAGACATGTCCGCCTGAAGTAGCTGCATTGGAACAAGGATCGACGGCCGCCATTTTGGTTTAAAAAATAAATAAAAAATTAAATGTAACATACATACCGGTATCTTTTAATTAAAAAAAAAAAGTATATACTTTCCTCAAAAAAAAAATCACAAAAAAAAAACCTTTTTTTCCAGCGGAAAAGCGGGAAAGCCCCCTTAAGATTTTTTACTACCTATACGTACAACATAGAGCTATTCGTATATAAAACAAGAAAATCCCTTCATATGATATAAACTTTAATTGTTTGCTCTTTTCATTTAACAGTAATAGTAATTTCCTATAATAAATTAATTAAAATAAATTATAGAGAATGAATTACTATCCTCCCACGTAACCTCAGCTAAACAACTGAGCTACAACCTCACAGTAGTGCAAAGCTTTACATCCGGAATATTCAGAGCATCCACCACTGAGACTAAAACGGGTTAACTCGAATAATTTCATAATGGATACAATGAGCTAGCATCAAAGGACTCTTTACACCTTTATATCCTTGCTGTTGACAGTTCTTGACCATGTTCAGGGTCGTGTAGCACTTCAGGATACAGTAGAATGTTCTCCTATTTGTTAATACTGTTGCTTTTTTTTGTAATTGCTAATATATAAGGAGGTGAAGGAAACAGTTTTTATAGAACTTTGTCGAACTCAGATAAGTAATAATCATATACATAAGCATAAGCAATAACTCAGATAATAAATTTTAATTCACTAATATTCAACACGTTTCCTATAATTTGTTAATGAAGGGCAATTGTAGAAAAACAAAGTATACAAGAATACCGGAATATTTATCAATTCGTTTTTTTTTTAATTACAATTATTTTACAAGTCAGCATTCAAAAATGTGTTGATATTTCAAGTAATGCATTTTCTTTTGATATTCTTGTAGGCTATTTTCTTTTGATATTCTTGATATTCTTGTCATAAAAGTGTACTTCAAGAGTACCTGATTTATAAATGTTTCTGTCCGTATTCCTAATGGTGGCAGTTAGACGTCCCAAAAAAAAATGTAGGTGGACAAAGTGTAGGTGTAAGTTTCCTCCGTTTGACAAAAGTTGGCGCCACCAGAAACGTCATTATCGTAAGGTTGGACATCAGACAACAACATAACCTTAAAATATTATTGATTTTTTATCAGTATAATATATTATTTTGTGTGCGAAAATGTCGAGTTTTAAGCCGAATAAGGGTCATTTGCGGGAACTTTTGATTTACTTCTTCAATTTGAAGAAATCTGCAGCTGAGGCGTATCGATTGCTTGTAGAAGCATATCGTGAGGCTGCCTTAAGTGAGAGAAGTTGTTTTTATTAATACCTCTTTTGAACGAACATTCGTTCTTTCAAAATCAAAATTCAAGATGTGTAAATTCAAAAGTGTTTGTATTTACTTATTTCTATGTCAGGAATCGAGGTGATGATATATTGTGATCTGTCCTGTTTTTTTTCTTCTTACAAACCGTACTATAACAACATATTATTATTTCTATTCCAGAACCCTTACCTGTCTGTGATGAGTCTTGGTCTTGAAATAATTGAGAGCATTCGTATGCCATAATCAGTCTCTACGTTGATTATATTCTTATGGTTCTCCAAAAGTGCATAGCCCATCTTTTCTTGACCACGTATTGTTCTCATTGGTCGACCAATGAACTTTAGACGTGTGTGAACAGAAATGTTTTTTTATTTGTTACCGTTAGTCCGTATCATTGGTTATCTCATATCGCGAGTTGATCCCAAAAGGCACCGTGGAATCTGAAAGCCTGATATTTTCTCAGTCGGCTGGATACCTTATAATCTTTACGGTGTTGACAACTAGGTATTTCTTCTTAAATAAATGATTTGACCTAAATAAGACCCTCAAGATCACATGCCATATGACTAAGGTTACGAGCGATATGTGGTAACTTAGTTACAACCCGAAAATTACTACCACCTACTTCATAGGGAGACAGGAACTTTTCACCCCAAATATCTCTCCATTTTCAGACATTACGCCAATTGCGCCTAGGATACTGCGGGGTACATTTACGTATCTGAACAACCGTCATCAGCTCCGACCTGTGGGTTGTAATACCCTACTCATCCCTATTTTATCTACACACACCGGACAAAAAAATTAATCACACCTGGAGAAATCATGAACAGCATCTTTTAATAGCGTGTAATTCCGCCTCTGGACTTGATAACCGCTTGGATTCTGTTCGGCAGTGAGTCCACAAAATTATGAAGGTACGTTTCATCCAGTTTAAGCCACTCACTGAGAATTTGATCGCGTAAATCCACCAAATTGCGTGAATGCTGATTTCGGCGTTTAACCCACTGTTCCAACATGTCCCACAGATTTTCGATGGGGTTTAAATCAGGTGATTTTGCAGGCCAATCTAGATGTAAATAGGATTCGTGAGTGTTCGTTGAACCATTCTTCTAGCCCGATGAACTTTGCTATTGTCATCTTGAAAGACAGGGGTATCAACAACACCAGGGGTATCAGCAACATCAGGGGTATCATCACTAACAATCAGGGGTATCAATGACACCCGCTGCGCCATCTGTCAGGGCTTAAAATTCATCTGTGTTTGCACACTAGGGTGACTAATTTTTTGTCCTTTGTCTTTATTTTGTCGGTGTATTCCAGTTGCAGATGCAATAAAGTTCTACTACTAATTTCTCCAAGTGTGTTAGTCTCTGGACCTCACAACCTCAATCCCTCCACTTAACCGTATTTTCCCCACTCCCACCTACGCCGACGTGCATAAATAACTTCGCACGGGAATTTTGGTGGTTATAATAGTTAACGTCGTCCTGTCGGCCCTTACGCGCATTAACTGCCATTAATAATGGGGTGGGATCCGAACATATGTTGTGTGAAACGGTTATGAATTGTATATCCAGCTGATTTATTGACAATTTCTGTGCGCTCGCTAACGCGCGTTCACCCTCTCTAACCTAATACAAATTTGTTTGTCGAATGCTAAACACCAAAATAATGGCACACGTGCAGGCCGTACGCGGAATTTCCCCTACGATAGTTGGGGTGGGATAATAGCCACTTAATATGATTTAAATGTGGAAAGCTTGGTTGCGATTTCATTTTTTGGGCGACGTTTGTTCTGAAGCTGTTGCCCCGACTTCCAGAAATAGATAGGGGAATATACAACCAAGCAAATTACACAGGATCACAAAAGTTTTTCCCAAGCGCGGAAGTATAGATGCGGTCTACTTTAGATTTTTGGGGTCACTGAACACGAATAATATCTCAGTTTTTCTTCTATTTTCATCTCAGTTTACCGCTAGTTTTTTTTTTCTAACCTCAAAAAACACATTTACACGGTAAAAAAACTGGACGTTTTCCACGAAACACCGAATTACTATACTTTTCTCGACGCACGTTTCGCCAACTAAGTTGGCATCTTCAAGAGAAGATTAAATCTCGACAATAACGAAAAGTCAGGAAAATACGAAATAAGTTGTAAAGAGTGATCAAAAGTATATAGGGCAAACAAAAAAGATCTATTTTGACTAGATTTAAAGACCACATGGCTCGTTTGAAATATGGCAGAACAGAAAAATCTTGTGTTGCCCAACACGCTTTGACAACAGTCATAGGATAGACATAAATAATTTAAAACTAATTAGAAATATTACAAACACTAGACAGTTGAATGCTTTTGAAAGTTTAGAAATCATTAAGTGTAACAGTAGTATGAATAAGAACAATGGTCCGATACCCACCAGTCCAGTGTTTGCTCTGATAAACAAAGACAGTTGCGGTTCAGTGAACCGTGGCAACAAATTTAGTATAAATAGTGCAAGTGTGTAGGCTATAATTTAGTTTTAATCTTCTCCTGAAGATGCCAACTTAGTTGGCGAAACGTGCGTCGAGAAAAGTGTAGTTGTTCGGTGTTTCGTGGAAAACGTCCAGTTTTTTGTTTCTACGCCGAATGTTCCACTACCCACTCTAGCATTTACACGGTAACTTTATTACACAGGCACAAAAACACAAAGCCAGAGAAGACCTATTCCCTTTAACGTTTTTCAACGCGCTGGGTCAAAGTCTGATGTCAGGATGCATTTGCGACAGTTTTTCCCCTAGGCAATCAGACACCAAGTCATATACTTGAGCTGATGACTGTAATATTACGAGAATGATCTAACAATAATATAGAGCCATCCAAAAAAAACGTCATCAACTCTGGCTATGAACGAGAGAGATGGAAATAGCGGTCATGTCTAAGCTTTTCGGTTATGTCAAACTTTTGACAAGTGACTGTCACAATTTGTAAAATAAACAATGGCTGTCATATGATGTGACAGTCTTGACAAGTAAATAAGATTAAGCATAGAAATACGTCTTTTTTTTTCTCGGCCAACTTTGATGACGTTTTTTTTGGATGTCTCTATACTAAGCCTCAGAAAACTTCAATCTTACGACACACATACTCAAGACCCCATAATTTCAAAAATCTTAAACTTAAAACCTTATAAATAGGTGCTGTGAAATCTGGGACCAACAACGTGATGAAAAGACATGAATATGATTCAATCATGACTCTCAAACCCATAGACCCGAAAACCCATCGCTCTGAAATTCCATAACATCAATCTCAAACCTATTATTCTCAAAAACGCACAAGAGTCTGCACGCATTCGGAGTAGACTGGGTCTGTCCTTCCGAGCATTGGAAAAACTTTTGTAGCCCTGTGTTAATATTGATGTGTAGATCAACTTCAAGCAATTGATATCATTACTCCAGATTATTTGAAGGTCATCATGTTTGGAGGTTTTTTAAAAAATGCTCTGAGTTAAGTTAAGAGAGACTAATGATCTGTTAAAGGTGATATTTCCGCTGACAAAACAAGTTCAAAATAGAGTGGGTATTTCGGAGTTGTAGAAAACGACCCCAGCTTAGCATGCGATTTTTAGCAGTCCAAAATATGGCTACATACCATATTTTGACATTTTGATGTTATCACAAATAATAATTACCTACTGCTTATTATTACTAGAGTTCGTGCGAGGGCGGAGTGTAACAGAACCGTAGTCAGTTAACGAATGAAAATATTAATATGTTTACATACACGAAATTGTCCGCAATGTTTTCGCCTATTGATGTCACTACATTGTTGTAAACCCGATCGACATATGCAAGTCTTAACGTACTTTCATGAGGAATTTTTCGGTCCATATATTTTTATAAAAACGTACGTAACTTGGGGTTCTCTAGTTTGTTTAATGGAATATTGCTTGCAACAAAGGCTTCTGTAAGTTCATAGAAAAATACGGAGTCGTCGGTGCTGGATGTGGCATGGCTTTTCAGATGTCTTGTTACTTTATTTTTATATGAAGAATTTATAATGCGTTCACACACAGTACAAAGAAGGTCATTTCCTTGAATACGTATGTGCCTAACCTAAAACCCTCGGGATCACTGTCAAACCACGTTTGAAATACTTCCCGTCTATTTCTTTTCACCTTTGGCATGATACCTCACTTTATTCACTTCTTCCCCTCAACTAATGATTATTAATATTTATAAAGTTATTTAAACACACCTCAAATACGTAAAAACGAAATGTATCAACGTGATGCAATTCCGGCGACTGTCTGTTACAGCGTGCGATAAATAACTAAAATTGCTAGCGCAGTTTTCGTAATGCAAGTCAGCTGTGAGCTGTGAAGGCCAACGAGTCAAGGACAGGACATGGACAGTGTCGGCCCTGTGACAGTCGCGCTTGGTAATAAGTAATAATTTTTAATAATGTACTATGATGTAACATAGTTTCTGTGAACATATTAACATTTTCATTCGTAAACTGACTACGGTCCTGTTACACTCCGCGCTCGCACGAACTCTACTTAGTACCAAAAAACATATTACGTATTCAATCTGTTATATGGATATTGAAATGTTTGCGTCAATAAGACAATAATTCAATCACAAGACTCAGTAATAATTTTGATAATAATGTACGTAGTTCTTCGATTCTGGATCATCTTATCGGTCAGCATAAAATTTCTAAAGCAAACAATACACAACAGGCGAAGCTGATAGAACCTATTTATTTAAACAGAAATAATCACACTTCAAACTTAACAATTATCACATAGAGTAAACACCATTTACTAAATATAAACTTTAGTTTCTACTAGAGGTTTAGCTGTTTGTATACCTGCATATATACTTACCGTGGTTAAAGTAAGAATTTAGGAAAAAAACAAAGTGACCAGAAATGACCCTGTAAGATCTATTGAATTTACAATTTAGTACAATAACTATGACCTATATGACACATTTTATAAATGGCATGTAAATCATAAAGATCATTCAGGTTATATAGGTGATATTGGTCTTACAAATTGTGGTCATATTGGTCAAAAAAATTATAGTCACCCTGGTCATAAAGATCATATTGGCCATAAATATTATGTTCATTGAGGTCATAAGGGCCACATTTGTCATAAAAATCGTAAAGGTCATATGGGTCATATAGGTCATAAAGGTCACATTAAAGACCACACTGGTCATAAATGTCATGAAGGCCATAAAGGTCATAACGGTGAAATTTCACTTTTAACAATATAACCTAAAGTTTCTAGAGATTCAATCTAATTAATAATTGTGGAAAAATTGGATGTGGAGGTAGTTATTCCTTTAGAAGCGATTTTTTATAATAGGACGGGATAAACTATAAGACAAAACAATTTTATTGGTTCATTTCTCCTATTAAAGCAGATCCATCGATATAGACCATGAAGATGTGGACCTTTTTCATTTTTTACATTCTGCTGATTATACCTATATTCAACCAAACTTAACTCGGTTACTAAAATCTATATATCCCCTGTATAGCCCCTGTGAGTCACCACTCTACAGTTACGAAAGGTTTTGTATAATCGGAACTCTTTAGGGCAACTCCAGTGACCCTAATGAGGCCTAATAAATTGGTGTGGGGTTCCACAACTCGCTTTTACCCTTTGACAACTCTATCATCCTTTCAGGCCTTCCCTATACCAACGTCCCACCCACCCCCTCTGGTGCTGCCCCTGTTGGAGGCGGTGTGGGGTGATTTTTGGTCTCGAATTCATGTCTTGGCATAACTTAAAGGCTCTCGACTAAAGCACCAAAAAAATTCCACCACTAACCACCCACCACAAATTTGTCACGCTGAGGGGATTTGAGCACGCGTAGGGTGGCTCAAAAAGCGTTCCTGAGGATGCTAGAACCCTTTTCGGCCTATTTTGAGTCGTCCGTCTCCTTCAAATCGTCTTTTGGATTACATGGCCCATTTTTTTTGACTTCCTTCAAACATTTTTGAGTAGATTAAAATTCCTGAAGGGAATTAACTAGATTAAAATTTCTAAAGTCTCATTGGGTAGGCGCAACCTTCCTTTGTACTTGTGGGAACCGACAATCGCGAAATTAGTGAGGGATTCTCGTTGCGAATGGACCAGCGCCTGTAAGATAGAGCACTAATCTATAAAGTGTTATGCTAATTTTGACGAATATTTTATTACTGTTTTTGTATTTTTAATTTAAAATTATTTGTGTGTCACTATATATTGGCATTTCTACGTAAAATTAACCCACTAACGCCCAAAAGGACACAATTTTTTGTCCTTTTTGGAACGTCAATCTCGAAGGGAAATTAATTAATTCACTCAATAAAAACCACTTATCCTAATGTTTTCGTATGTGATCTTTCGATTTATGGGGTCAGAATTGTGATTAAATGCTCTAGAAAAAATATATCGCTGACTTTATGAAGAAAAGTACTGAAAATTTGGGGATTTTTTTTTTTTAGTCCACAAAGTACTCTAACCTACTCCGAATTGTGGAAGGAGGTGGAGGCAATAGTTGGAGTTGATGATAGGATTTTTTTTGCCGACCTCAACTCACTCTAATCTTTTCAAAATGGCGGACATTGTGAGTTTTTCTTGATCCACAGTCATTTTCCTCAATCAAAACAATACTACAGAATATATTTGACTAAATTTTCAATTTTCAATGATGGCGGATTCAAAATGGCGGCCGGATTTCTCAAGAAATGGTGCGTTTTTCATTATAAAAAGTAAATAGGAGATTGTAATTATCCTTTTCCTACGTCATTTCATGTTTTAGTAACATTTTGAGTTATTCCTGGTAAAAAAAGTCTGAAATCCAAGATGGCGTATTCGATATGGCGGACATCGTTCTTGAAAATTCAAAATTTGAAAACCGAAAAATTACAGTCATATTTTACGTAGAATTCTGATGGAAAATGTCCTCTCAATCTTCTTCATAAAAATGCGTTCTATCTGAGTAAAAAAAATATTTGTCATTCTAACCTCAACACCAGTTTTTTTCCGGTGTTGAGGTTCTCATGATGAAATCATGAGAATTATATATTATGCACTTAGGGATGCTCGGGCGCAAACTACTCGCCGGAAGGACACAGCCTACTTGTTTCTCGTGGTGCATATACGATTTTTTCTCACACCCACCAGAAAGTACGTTCTACGTACTATTCTTTGAATAAATATGCGAGGAACTTCCGGAAAAAAATTCTTCAATGCGCCCGAATTCAAAATATATATTTTCTGTTTATATGCGGTTCCGAAAAAAAAAATTCTTCAATGCGCCTACATCCCTAAGTGCATAATATATAATTCTCATGATTTCATCATGAAAACCTCAACACCGGAAAAAAATCTCGTTTTGAGGTTAGAATGACAAATAATTTTTTACTCAGATAAAACGCATGTTTATGAAAAAGATTGAGAGAACATTTTCCATCAGAATTCTACGTAAAATATATCTGTAATTTTTCCGTTTTCAAATTTTGAATTTTCAAGAATGATGTACGCCATATTGAATCCGCCATCTTGTATTTCAGACTTTTTTCACCAGGAATAACTCAAAATGTTACTAAAACATGAAATGACGTAGGAAAAAATATAATTACAAACTCCTATTTACTTTTTATAATGAAAAACGCTCCATTTCTTGAGAAATCCGGCCGCCATTTTGAATCTGCCATCATTGAAAATTTAAAATTTAGTCAAATATATTCTGTAGTATTTTTTCTGTAGTAGTACTAGTTTTGATTGAGGAAAATGACTGTGGATCAAGAAAAAACTCACAATAATATTATTTTTTTCGTTAATACTAGAGAAAAATTCATATTTCATGAGATTTTATGCAATATCCGCCATTTTGAAAAGATTAGAGTCAGTTGAGGTCAGCAAAAAAAATTCTATCATCAACTCCACCTATTGCCTCCACCTCCCTCTACAATCCTGAGTAGGTTAGAGTACTTTTTGGACTAAAAAAAAAATCCCCAAATTTTCAGTACTTTTCTCCATAAAGTCAGCCATATTTTTTTCTAGAGCATTTAATCACAATTATGACCCCGAAAATCGAAAGATCACATCCGAAAACATTAGGATAAGTGGTTTTTATTGAGGGAATTCATTAATTTCCCTTCAAGATTGACGGTCCAAAAAGGACGAAAAATTGAGTCCGTTTGGGCGTTAATGGGTTAAACGGTTATTTTAAATCCCATGCTCTAAATTGCGTTCCTTTTATAGGAAACCATAAACATTTTATAGAACATAATCAAACCTCACGGTCGCGGCATAACGACTACCCACCTGCCCCGAGGTGTATGTTCTATAAAATGTTTGTGGTTCGCATGTTCCGCCACTTCTGAGGGGGCAAGGTCGGCACCTAGTCCGTTAATAAGACGATAGGTGCAGGTTCTCGTCCCGCATCAAAGAAGTTTCCAGATTACTTGCGACCTTTTAGCCGGACGATGACTAATTTCGTTAAAAAGTTACCGCGCTGAAAGTTGCCTACACGAGAAAAAGATTTATTTGTCGGCAGGAAAGTTTAGCCAACTTTCTAATCTAATGGTCGGACGCCACCATTGCGACTGACCTACAACAGGATATCGGGAAAGGATGTGCGGCCGCACAAAAGGGAGACTGATTATTTCACTTCGTAAAATGTCGAGTGGCTCTCGTAACTTGCCTTTTCGGAGGTCACTTTGCGATGTGACATCATTATTGGACGTACAGATCGAGTTTCTGAAATAATGGATGAAAGGCTTATGGACAGCAGTGGCGAAAAATGGTTTATATCCTAGAGCGTTAGTCCTCATCTTAGAGCGTTATCGAGTCATCGTGTACACTAAAAAAGTTAACTCAACTCCACTACGTAGATGTAGAAGTAAATATTTTGGTATTTTGAATTCGTCTGACCCAATAGTACATTAAATAGAAATGGAAATACAGGGTGACTGAGAAATACATCCAAATATTTAAACCGATATTTAAAAACAAGATAGTAAGCATATCTCTTGGGTTTAAATAAAATTTAAAGTGAAAATAATTTATTAAGGTGAAACCTCTCGCCCCCCCTATACCTACGGTTAAGGCGAAGACCTCGGCGGAGGCGGAGCGACGCGCGACGTTGCCATTAGTTAGCAATTATCATAAACGGGTTAAAAAAAACATTGTAAACACTTACATTTCTGATCATGGCACGTGCTGAAACTGCAACCCATTGTTGTCTATGCAGTCCCGAGATACTCACGTTCTAGGGAAGCCCGAACCCAAGAAGTTGGATTTCGCGAAAGTTTCAGCATTAATTAATAATTGTCCCATAAATAAAAAGTAAGCGAAGATCTGCACATAGGTCATTTCTGCTATCCATCCATTCGGATACTCCACGTTAAGGAAGTCCCTCACTTGCCGAGCGAAATGTGGTGGAGCACCATCGTGAAGATACCATATTTGTCTTAAAATGCCTAAAGGCACTTCTTCTAATAAATTTGGCAACACGTGTTGCAGAAAATTTAAATATCCGTTACCGGTCAGCCTGTCAGGTAAAATGTGGGGTTCTATTAAAACATCACCAACAATGCCGCACCAAACATTCACCGAAAAAATTTCGTTGATCCCGAAAATTACGATACGCATGTGGATTTTCATCGCACCAAACATGCGTGTTGTGCATATTAAAAACCCCCGTTTTGGTAAAACCAGCTTCATCCGTGAAAAGTACGTAACGTAAAAAGTTGCGTTGGTTATTACACTTTTCCAGTAACCACTGACAAAATTGCATTCGTTGGAATTCGCCCCCGGGTTGTAATGCCTGTACATTTTGGACGTGATACGAATAAAGTCCTTGTTCACGCAGTGTTCGCCAGACAGTGAACTGTGAAACCCTAACTTGATGGGCAAGCCTCCTAGTACACAATGATGGGTCATCTTCAACGGCTTCTAAAATGTGTTCTTCAGCATCCATTACTCTTCTTGAACTTGTTCTACCACGATCATGCACCCGTGGTGCGAAACTTCCATAGTCTCTTAACCGTTGTACTGTAGACACAAATGTCCGAACGTCTGGAATATGTCGATTTGGAAACATTTGTTGATACCTTCTTTGGGCCTGTAACGCGTTATTTCCAGATGCACCATAACAAAGAACAATGTCTGTTAACTCTTGATTAGTAAAGTTCGGCATGGTTGAAACTTAAAACCTCGGTTAAAACTTATATTACGATTTTTCGTTCGTTCAGCAGGTACGTAGGTGTGCACACCTACTAAGGAAGAAAAGCAACTGTTCTGTCGTCATCGGCATCACCCATCGCGACAGCCACGTGACTCTCGACCCAACTGGCGACTCTCGCCGAACCAATCCGAACCATGACCTGCACACTGCCTCGCGGTTAGCTATAGCTTACAAACTGGCGAACTCCAGTGCCGTAGTACATTTAAAACAAAAACAAAACAATTTTTTTTCAAACTGTATGACTTTCTGGGGATAACTAATATTTTTACATTTATTTTCAAAGTCCAACGATTAACAGGGTGAAATATTTGGATGTATTTTTCAGTCATATTGTAGAGTGGAAGTATAATATCGCTAAAACATTAAAAAACGTCGAGATATAAAGTTTAATACTTTAAAGCAAAAAAAAATCTCAGTCGGTTTGTTAATTGATGAAAAGGTTTTAAGCTTAAAAGGGTAATAGCTTAATAGCTTATTAAGGGGGTTGGCGGGTAAGTAATGGAGATGGATAAAAAAGTCTTAGTCTTCTATCTTTTTCCATTATTCGTATCCTTAAGTATACACTGTCCATTAAATATAAGTAGTATTACATTTTACACTATTACACATAAGTAGTATTATTATTCAAGGGTGATCTTGAATTTTACCTTGACTTCAAATTTCAAGGTCGTTTGAAGGTCAATTATGTTTTTTTTTTCAAATGGAATGACGTATTCTTGGCAGTTATAATATACTTGTGCATACCGAGGTGCATACCATGGTTTTTACTTTAGGAACATGGGAGGTGGATTTATCTAAACCGTTTTGAATAAAACAACGGTAATATATTTTTAGACGTCCAGACCACTCGTCTCGTGGCTCGTGGGAGGTGGGCACTTGGGGAGCAGATTAGGACCCCTGTGAAGTTAGCACCCCTTTTTTTGGAAAATTGAGTAAATCTTTAGAGTTCTGAGTAGAAAAAACATAGTTCTAGAGTTCATGGCCGAAAAGAACAATAGTTCTGCAAAAATAAGGCCGGAAATCTAAAAAAAAAATATATATAAGGGTGCTAACTTCACGCAGCACCATTTTTTATTTTATCAAAAATGAGTTCTGATGACATTTTTCGGTAGAGAAAAAAGAGTTCCGGAGTTCCTGACCATTTTTAACAATAGTTCTATCAATTTGTTGAAGTTATTACAAAATTCGATTTTGGCAAAAAAAACACAATTTTTATAAGTATTGATTTTCGTTACGTTTTCAGCGGAGTTCTAAGTAGCACCCGAAGAGTTCTGACAAATGGCGAATGAAAAAATTTTCTATAGCAGAAATTGCGATTTTTTATCGCAAATTTTAACTTCGAAAAATCGATATTTCATTATAAAAAAAAGTACAAAAGAGTTCTGACGAGTTCTGATCGGAGTTCTTTTATAGCACCCGGACAGTTCTGACGAATGGCGAAAGAAAAAATTTTCTATTGCAAAAATTTCGATTTTAATTGCAAAATTGAACTTCGAAAACTCGACATTTTTCGAATTAAAAATCGCAATTTTTGCGGTAGAAAATTTTTTCTTTCGCCATTTGTCAGAACGGTTCAGGTGCTATTCAGAACTCGTCAAAACTCTTTTGTACTTTTTTTTATAATAAAATGTCGATTTTTCGAAGTTAAAATTTGCAATAAAAATCGCACTTTTTACGAAAGAAAATGTTTTCTTTCACCATTCGTCAGAACTCATTTGCACTTTTTTTATAATAAAATGTTGATTTTTCGAAGAATTGATTTACAAAGATTTTTCGAAAGATTAGAATAGAAAGATAGATAATATTAGAATAGAAAGATTTTTCGAAAGAAAATTTTTTTTTGCCATTCGTCAGAACTCTTCAGGTGCTATTCAGAACTTCGATCAGAACTCGTCAGAACTCTTTTATACTTTTTTTATAATGATATGTCGATTATTCAGTTAGAATTTCCGATTTATATCGCAATTTTTGCGATATGAAGTTTTTCCTTTCGCCATTCGTCAGAATTCTTCGGGTGCTATTCTAAACTCCTATGAGAACTCGTCAGGACTCATCTTTTTTTTTAATAAAATGTCGAGTTTTCGAAGTTCAATTTTGCCATAAAAATCGCAATTTTTGCAATAGAATTTTTTTTCTTTTGCTATTTGTCAGAACTCTTCGGGTGCTACTTAGAACTCCGCTGAAAACGTAACGAAAGTCAATACTTTTTGTGCGTTTTTTTGCCAAAATCGAATTTTTTAATAACTTCAACAAATTGATAGAACTATTGTTAAAAATGGTCAGGAACTCCGGAACTCTTTTTTCTCTACCGAAAAATGCCATCAGAACTCATTTTTGATAAAAAAAAGGGGTGCTGCGTGAAGTTAGCACCCCTATAGTTAGCACCCCTATATCATTTTTTTTTTCGATTTCTGGCCTTATTTTTGCAGAACTATTCTTTTCGGCCAGTAACTCTAGAACTACGCTTTTTCTACTCAGAACTCTAAAGATTGACTCAATTTTCCAAAAAAGTGGTGCTAACTTCAAAGGGGTCGGATTAGGCGGATCATTTGTTTTTATTTAGCTGTCAAAAATGTATACGTCCACACCTGTATATGATAAGTATAATCTCTGGAATTGTAGGTAACCAACAGACACAGAATCATTGTTGTTGGCGTTGCCCTGTAGTGGCGCTGCTGTTATCAGAAGTTAAACCAAGGTGACATGAACCTGTATACTATCTTTCTGGTACACTTTAAGAGTCTTCTAATGCGAAAACTTTAATTTATTTTATATTATAATTTCCCTTGCACCTATATAATAATGTAAGTTTGTTAAAATTGATTGATTTTTGCACAACGGTTCTTAACATCGTAGGTTCAACTTGGTGAAGTTAGTGGAGCTCTTGGAACAACTTTCCTTTATTAGATTATCGAGGACCTGGAGGTTTCGCTCGAACTTCGCAACTGGCAAGTCTTCGAAGACTTATAATGACTTTGGCTAATTATTTTAAAGTTTTGTATTCATTTAGTGTGCGGCGAAAATTGCAATTTCAAACTGAGAATGTGTGGTACGTTATGGTAAATTAATAAACTTTGAAAAGTGTCAAATGTCGCCTCATAGATATCTTGTACTTTCAAAATTAGTACTTCAAATTTTGTTTTTTCACGAGTACGATCAATCTAGTAGTTTGTTAAACGTATTATTAAATCTGGCGGAAATGAGAAGCGCAACGGAGTATTGTATACCAAGTGAAATGCATTTTACACTCGAAATGTCAAGAGAGACGCTCATTAAGTGATATAGACGCAGACGTTACTGTGACACAAATCAGAGAAAACTTTCCACATTCCAATCCTTGGCTTTGTCTGTGCAAAGGCTCGATTCTCACTGAATTAGAAACTGTACAAAACCGAAAACAAATGCTAGTCTCCCCACCACATTATCACTGACCCATTCGCTGAGCCCATACCCGTATCAGGTGCCGGATAGGTGTGGCAATTACATCTATCTTATTATTAGATATATCTTATTTTATCCTAAAGTTAAACCTTACTTCCTTCCCTATTTCTTGACTGGCAGTTAATTTCATAATACAGCCTATACAGCGGAAGTTACACGACAGCACTAAATAGCTGACACGGGACTACTGTATCAAATCAATCGCGCAACTGGCTTCTTGTCGTAACGTAAACTGATGAGCAGCTGTATCTTATGTAAAACTATTTGCCATATGCAAAGGAAAATACTATGAAATTTACTGTAATTGAGTATCTGACACTTTTTTATGAACAAAAAAATACCTGCAGGGTTTATCAATTTTTTCCTGATTCTTACGATGTAAATAATACAGGTCTACAAAAAAAAAAGTTCTGTCTTTGCGATCAGATAAAAACCCATCATTTCCTATGTATTTTGATGTCGCCAAACTCAAATCTGACGCCATCAAGAATTTTCGACAGACTTAAAGCCGGCAGTCAAAAAGCTGTCAAATGCACTAAAACCAAATTTTGCAAAATATTATTTTTTTTCTGCTTTTTTTTTTTTCCCCCCCCTTCCCCCTTCCCAGAAGTTTTAAATTTTTTTCTTTTTTTCCGTTTTCGGGGCCCCCGGTGGCCCCCCCCTTGTTGTTTTCCGGGCCCCCGGGCCCTTCCCCCCCCCCCCCACAAAAATTTTTTTTTTTTTTTTTTTTGTAAATTTTTTGGTTGCCGAAATAAAAAATATGAATTATGTCAAAAATCAATTTTTGACTCTCACGCCATATAACCCCATAAACTTATCGAAATTTATTCTTGATAGATTCGTGATAGGATCAAAAAACCAAAAATTTTTTTTTATTCTTATAAGAGTTTATGGGGGTTAATAGGGGGTGGAGAGAAAAATTGATGCGGTAGAAATTTTTTTTGCCAAATGTGGATTCAGTGCATCAAAATCATGGAAATGAGGGTCCGCGAAGACAGAACTTTTTTTTTGTACACCGTGTAACTTAGACCTGAAAGCAAAAGAACAGTGCTGTGTGTGTGTGTGCGTGGCGTTATTCTTAAAAGAAAAGTGCTAGCAATGAAAAAGGACCTACCTATGAACCAGGCGTCCGGATTTAATGTGTACTCTGTACATACACTGTTAGTAAACAGTGATGTGTTAAAGAGAAGTTGCGTTTTCCTCAAACACCACTTTAAACTGTGAATGAAGGTCAAAATATTGCTCGATTGGACTGAAATTTTGCAATTTTTTAAAAAATAAATAGTTGCTATTTGTTGTTTAATAAGAATGACCGTAACAATGAAAATGTCACTTTTTAACATCATACTGATGTATATGTTTGATAATCAATTAACTCCGAATTAATTTTACTCCCGAAATTAACAACAAGAGGGGAGATAGAGAGAAACATTAAGTTAATTAAGTGAGATGAACTCCCCCCACTCCAGTCCTTGGCATACGTGGTGCAGGGGCTCGCTTTTCATTGAAATAGGGAGGATACAAAATCACCGACAAATACGAATCGCACCATTAACGTAATCATTGACCCATCCCCTGAGTGGGACGTGCCTGATAGGCGTGGCAATTACAGCTGTCTTATTCTATCCTTCAGTTAGCTCTTACTTCCTTCCTTCCGTTTTTCTTGGCTGGCTACTGATTTCATAACACATACTGTACCTATAATGTAAGCATAATCATTCCTAAGGGACTGAATGCATATTATTTATGTTATATTTCCATCCTCAGCACTTCACCCTTGTTCATAATCGAGTTTTGGTTTCTTTACGTTTATGATAACATGTTCAACAAAGTTAAAAAAAAAGCAATATAAAGATCACGCCTCTATTCACTCGAATTCCCCCATAAATTGGTCAGCTTCTCTCTCCCCTATCAATCACCATACATTTTACAAACCAGGTAAAATAACAATGCTAAAAAAAATCAATTCAAACCGACAAGGACATTCCGCGGATATAGCGTATAAAATTGATACAATTTTATGCATTATGTATGGGACATGATTTTTTCTCGGTTATGGATGTCACCGCGTATACACAATGTGTTTCCATTTTTAGCCGATTTATGCGATATCCAGGATCCTAAATATACAGGCCCTTTTTTATGCTACACCTGAATGATACGGTTGATTGATTGCTGGATAAGGTTAACATTTGACCCAAAACGATACGTATATAAAAAGCTGTAGAATGTCCTCATACTGAAAAGGAATGATACCAGATGGTTTCCGAATAATACGTTTCCAGAAAAAAAAAAACACGCAGCGGAAGTAAGGAAAGTAAATAAAGTTTACCTTGAAGTCGGGGAAACCAGTAATTTCCACAATTTTACAATATAACTCTGTTACAATTTCTGTTGCCTATCATTATTGATAATAGAGGTAACTGTGGCGATAGCTCACTAGGTAAAGCGCCAGATAGGTAAAGATGGCAGATGGTCATTACTCTGAAAGCGTTATGATTCGCGTGAGTTCGAATCCCGCCTGTTGCAATTGGCAGCTGTCATAGGGTTTGGATGTGTGTGATTCCTAGAGGGAGAATGTCCATTTCTGGGATCACGACAAAGGTCTATAAAAAAAATCTACTCCAGGAACTAAACCTATCAAATCCGAAGTATTTTTTGTGCTGTAACCGAATTTTTACCTCGTAGATTCTCAGTAAATCCCAGTTTTTTGTTGTCAAAATACGTTTTTATGCAAAATATATTTTTTTTGAAATAGGGTAAATGTGGGAGAGACGCCGCACTTTTTTAGAATGTGCAATAACTCCCCTTAATAATGCAATAAAATCTAGCTAAAATAAGACCCATACTTTAGAAACATTTATTCAAGAAACGGAACATAACACAAGTGGTTATGGCAAGAAATAAGCAAATAAAAAAATATTTTGTTGTCATATACAGGAGGCCACCTCTCCTACATGCTATGGGTGAGTCCCCGCATATCTAGAGGGAGAGAGGGCTTATAGGAAATAATATTAAATTATTTTTTCACTTGAGCCTTCTTCAATAAATACTTTCCACATGGGTTCCAGACAACTTCGAATGCTCTACACGGTTCATGTAACCAACGTTTGCAACGTGTATACTCAATTCAGTCTGATTTTGACATAGTTCCTATCTTTCCAAAGTTCCAGACTCTCCGCATTCATTTTGCTCAATATCCATACAGACCATTCATTTTCCTCAATATCAGTAATATCGCTACTTGAGGAATGAGCTGATATTTCTACTTCCAGTTAATAAGGATGATTGATTCTTTTACTTTCGTTTTTGATCCCTTTAGATACAGATTTAACTTGGCCCTTTTTGTCCGTATTAGGCACAAAATTTTATTTAATGTATATACAAATTTTATCATTTTATATATTTTATGTCTTTTATACAACTTGGGTTAGTTAAATGAAATGCCGGTTGTTTTTTGCGTTTTCTAATATTAGAAAGTACAGGTACGGGCGATATTTGTTGAACCAATTTTCCTGAGGTAACGTACAAGTGGTCGAAGTTGATAGTTGAGGTTCTGAATTGTTATTGGAGGAACTTTGCATTATCGTATCTGATTGAGATTGCTTTAATCTCGGATTTAGTGCATGTTTTCTCCTTCCTCCAAACTGTGTAAAGCTTCAGTTACACTGGTTTTAGGAGAGGACGGTTGACCTCCGATAACTTCTATATTAGTTAACTGAAGATCCGACAAGCAAAAAGCATGTTCAGGTATTACCTGTAGATTGTGTGGGTAAGCACCACTTCCCATGTGGGTGCGTCTTCTATCCCGCAATACTTTGCAGCGTCTCTCCCCAATAGATGGGAGAGACGCTCCACTCAATTTCTTGTAGCTGTTTAATGCCATAGCGATCACGGTGTAGTTAAACATAATATTAATGATCCTACGTCTAATCACAAATAAAAATACAAGCGAATATAAGCTGCACTGGTGCTTTGCCCAATATTTTTGAAGCCACTGAAAATTTTTTAGCCACGCCTGAACAGTGTTTTTTAAATATTCATTATCGTAAACGTTCGATTTGCATGTAAGTAACTTAGGATGCTCGGTTATGCATCAACTGACTATAAGTAAGCGAAATTGCCGTTGAAATTATAACAGTAATTCCAAATTGTCCTTGCGTCTTCTCTCCCACTGCGGCATCTCTCCCACATTTACCTTATTAATCAGATTTATCATATCCGAAGTATTTTTAAGCGCTGAATACGATCACATTGTCAAAATTTGTGCTAGACCCTTCCATTTCCTAGGAAATGAGATTTTAAGGTGAAAAACTGACTAGAAATGGAAGAATTTGTGTTTTTCAAGAACGTATGACAAGACATGTCATTTCCGAAATATATTTATGACCATTTCTTCTCTGTAAAATTCCTGATAAATTGATATTACTTCGGAAGTATTTACTGGATCGTAAGGATTACGACTTTTGTATCTATGTTGTACTTTCTGGTCAAGGTCCGAAGTAGCTAGTTCCAGGAAACCTGCAATAGCAAGAAGATTGGCAAAGCAAGTTCAGTAGCATAAATACATATATTTTCAAAATCAATTGAGCTTGAATAACTTTTAATTATTGCTTACATTACTGCTACGACAGGTTCGATAATAACGAAAATATGAAAATTTAACAAAATAACAAATAGTAACAACAATAAACATACAAAAAGTAACAAATAAAAAACAAATTATACGATAGAATCAAAAACAAACATAATAAAAATGAAAATAATAAAAATACAACTTTTTTGTTTTGACAACGGGATCGTATTGAGTGCTTAAAAATACTTCGGAAATGACACGTCTGGTTAAGAAATGATAAATCTGATTAATATTTAAAAAAAGTATTTCGCATAAAAACGTATTTTGATAACAAAAAAAACGGGTTTTACTGAGAATCTACGCTGTAGAAAGTTTTTTGGGTTAAAAATTCGGTTTCAGCACAAAAGAATACTTCGAATTTTATAGGTTTAGTTCCTGGAGCAGAAAAAAAAATTGTAGGCCTGTGTTATGGAGTGAACTGAACTCTCACTATTCTATTTTGCAAACTATGTTTCCCTTTAAGTGGCTGTTTTTTGTAGACTATTGTCGGGTTAATATTTAACACATTTGATTCATTGAAGCTTTTGACATGGGAGCCATATGTTTATTTTACTATGTTGTATGCATTAACTTACATTAATTTTGTAGCTTATGGAAACGTCACTTCCTTAGCAGAATAGAATAAATCTGATAATATATTTTATATACCCGTACATACAAACTAGATCCCTTGATCTTAGCTGAATAATAAAAGTGATTATTGTTATCGATAATCTTATTGGACCACAATTCGCCCAATTTCCCATGACAATTTATTCACTAACTGGTGCACAATTTTCTAAAACCAAGGAAAGCTATCGTCTTAAGTGGGGAATCAACCTTGAAAGCCTTCAAAATTGCCCATATTTTGCAGGCTTATAATTTTTGATTCAGAGATCCGATTTTAAAAAGGATTACGCCATTTAAAAAGAACACATTTTTCTTATTCAAAACTGTTTTTTTTTTATGAAAAAATATCAATAACAATAGATGTACTACACAGGCAAACATTCAAGAATGGTTTGACTTACAAATTTATAACTGCATGTTTACATAGCCTATCATGATAATTAAAAATACCGGTTAGAATTAATCTAAAGACCTCAGGAGCGCAGTTACAAAATAACAAAATTTTACAACATATTTTGATAGAAATTCCAAATTAGAAACTAATTTTAAAAAAATGGATCAAAATTTTAGAAAACCCACCGGTATTATTGAAGATTGAGGTGTTCTGAACAATTGGTGCAAATTTGAACATAATCAATTCAGTAGTTTATGAAAAACGCGCGCGCGCAAGCTCAAAAAAAGAGGTTTTGAGAAAAATGACTTCAAAGTTTTAGTTACGGTCTGTCAGTGAAAGAGGCATGTTGTACGCTAATAACCCCCAGGAACATATGAGTCAGTGGCCCAGTGGGTTTCCCCCACCTCTCTCATTCTCTTGGCACAGAGCGGTCTTTTCAAACAAGCGCTTTAAGTCGCCCGAACGGACGCATTTAGAAGCGCAGCAACGCCATCGAAGATTGAACGCTTTCGGGTATAAAATATCAATATTTTTTGGAGTGACAGAGTTTTAGAAAAAGGTGCTGTAGCCGAACAGGTGTATGTATCGCAAAAAATAAACCAGCGTTTTAAAGAGGAAGAGTTCCTCTATAAGATAAGCAAAAAAAACTAAAAATCGAAAAATGTTTGTTGAGTTGATTACCCCCTTAATACAACGTCGAGCTGGCTTAAATAATATACGTTTTGATTTATTAAAATAGACGTTTTATTAAAAAAGAAATATTCACATTATAAACACATCGTACATCTGTGTATGTAGGCACATATTTATATTAAATTACAAATGACAGTATAAACAGTATAAAAATAGATACTTAGTGTTCCCACTAGACTGATCATTTAATGTCTAAATAAGCATAATTCAGTTATATCAGTTAGATTTATTTGGTGCAAGATGTAAACCAGCGGAATTATAAAGACTATATCAGTTTCTTCAGCTTCATGCTTCAGCAAATTTTTGAATAAGAATGTAATATTGAATTAATAATTTACTAAGCAAAATGAAAAGAAAACAAATATTATACTGCCTTCAACATATCAGTAGTGCTACGTTTTTTGTTTTGCTTAGTCTGCTCCATAACCTTTGCGTCTGATTTTTGTCCACAATTTTGTTTTTTTTTGTATTCACTTTAGTTTTCTTCTTGTTCTCTAACCCTGATAACGTCATGGTTAACATTCCTTGATGTGTTTGCTCCAGTTTCAGCAGTTTTATCAACACCATTTATATTATCGTTGTCACTGTCTTTTCTTTCCTCACTATTACCTGCACCTGCTAATGTATTATTATTATTATTCAAAGGGCTGTCAAACTCTTCACTGTCTTCTTCACTATCGGTATCACTGTCTTCTTGACCGCAGGGTTCATCATTTTCATCGTTATCCTCGTCATCACCATTATCATCATCATTATCATCGTCATTAGACACATCGTCAACGTTGTCTTCATCAGCAGCATTGGTTTCGACCGGGTCAACTTTGGGTTCGGTCATGATACTTTCAACACCTTCGTTGCTATTTTCCGTAGTTGCCAGTTCATCTGTTTCTACTTCAGTTGAAGTGGCGTTCGTCATTTGCTTCCTACTGCTATCATTTGGAGGTTTTCTAACAAGTAGTGTATCTAAAATAAACAAATAAATAGTATATAAGCGAACGATTCTATCCACTTAAATAAAACCAAATAAAAAATATATTCCTCGATCCTTAAAATGATTTACAGCAAGTAATTATTTTGATAACAATTGTTAATATTTGTTAACAGATCCTCAGTTAGGACCAACAGGTAACAATCACAAAAAAAATGGAACTTACCTTGCAAATTACTTGAATTTTTCTTTCCCAAAACTAGAGATATCAGGTCAGTAGGGTCATTCCACAAGGCATTTGTTTCGTTTCCTCTTATTTTTGAGGATATAAATGTAGAATAGTTAGAGCTGTTGTTATTGTTTGTAGTATACTGGCCAGGAATTACCATCTGCTGGTAAGTGGCGGGTACTGAAACACAGACATACACAAACTCTTTTCACTGTCTTACTAAGAATTGGCGGAAAGTTTGACAATTTACGACCACACAGACTAATTTTACAAAATATGTCAATCGAGATAACAAAATTTAAGCATTACCTTGCACATTACTCAATTTATTTGTGTGTGGAAAAATATCTAGCAAGGAAGGAGCACCCTTCGATGAGGCATTTGTTTCGTTTCCTCTTATTTTTGAGGATATAGTTGTAGAATAGTTAGTGCCGTTGTTATTCTTTGTAGCAGGAATTCCCATCGTCTGCTGATAAGTTGCCGGCGCTAAAACACAGAGACATACAAACTTTTTCAGTATCTTAATGTTTCAGGTATTGAAATAAAAGTTTGACAATTTACAGCCACAAAAAAATATATGTCAAGATAATAAAATTTAAACCCTTACCTTGCACATTGCTCGATTTTTTTATGTCTAGAAGTATATCTATCAAGTCAGTAGCGTCCTTCGTTAAGGTATTCGTTTCGTTTTCTCTTATTTTGGATGGTGTAACTGCGGTGTAATCAGCAGTGTTGCGTTTATTAAGTTTTTCACTGAAAGAATCCGTGTTTCCGAAGTAGTCTGCATATTTTTCTGGGATTACTGCTGCCTGATATATTGCGAGCACCGAAAGGCAGGCGATAACACTCTTCATTGTTTCGATACTGAAATTTTTACTCGAGTTCGTTGATCAGAAGTGACTGTTCTAATGTTGAGGGGATATTTTTATATAGCACCATTATGACGGTAGTTGGAAATCATCCAAGAGAATTTTCCTTATATCCATTAGTTTCGTTTATTTTCTTACTCATTGTTTTTTAGAGACATTTTTTGCAAATATTAACATTGCGTTATATTAGCTGTTTATATTCCCTTTTTTTAAGTACCTATATTCTTATATTTCACAGTTATAATTATTGGATCTTCAGTTTTCGCAGATACATTACTTACCTACATGTGTAAATTATTATATTTTCCCGCTAAATATACTGATTAGTGATTACTGATTATTATGAAAATATTTAATGTTTGTCAGAAATAAATAAACGTCGAAGAGCAATCAGTTCATTTTATTTTATGTGTAACATCAAATTACATTCACGCTTAACGTGGTTGACAAATTAATATTTTGACTTAATTCGTATTTAATTTTTATCTCTAAAATCGCAAATAATAGTCTCTGTCCTCGAAACTCCATTTGACTTGTAATTACCTGATTGTATAAATAAAGTAGTTACATACATTTTTCGTTGGATACTGCAATATAAAAACCTACAAATAATTTTGTATCGTGGTAACGTTTGTATCGTAGTGAATATTCAACTTAGAAAAAATATATACAGAGTGAGTTTTTAGTACGTATTTGGTCTATAAAAGCCTTGTTTCTTAAACAATGCCAGAATGAAGCATGGAAGGTGGTTTGCACACTTGATACCTTTTTAAAATATCGCAGAATCTACAGGGTGTTCATATTCTCCTGGGCGTCAACTAACTTTCTTATTTTAAATGGACCACCCTATATATTTTTTTCTTATTATAATCTAAGTATACCTAAACCCAGTCATTTAGGAGATATTTGATATTTAAAAAAAGTAGTAGGCTCCCACTCCATTTTTGGTACGGCGAAATAACATAAGGTACTCCATACTATGCAATCAAAATAATTTCGAGAATGCTCTACCAAGTGTTCAATTTTACATTTTGACAATTTCAAGTGGTCAATTTCAAATGGTCTAGCTTTCAGTTCTATTTTTCTTCATAAGCACATCATGGGTTTAAAGTAACAAACTTCGGAGATAGTGTCAGCTTTCTTAGAGGATTTTTCTTAAAAGTTGCCATTAAACTAGCCATGAATGGAAACTCGACAAGTTATTTTACCTAAAATTTGTATCCAGGGATCTTAAATGCTGCGTTTAGGATTATATAACTAAAACTTGAATAACGAAATCGCTAATACAACTATATATTTTTAATTGGATATATAAAATTAAATCAACTTTACATAAATCAACAAACATTAGAATGTTTGTGTTGATAATGTATTTTTTGAAATACAACAGTATTACAAAAGTCCGGGAAAGTATGCTGTCACGTAGAGCCGGCACTATACAACTCTATGATAATTAAAGTATAAATCGTATTTTTATACACTGTCCATGCGTAGAATGTTATCCCGAATGAAATCTTCACGGGAGCCCGTGGCTTCGTAATACAATTTCTCCGTTAGACGGTGAACTATTCCGATAGCGACCTGCCGGCGGTGTAAACGGATCGACCGCCGCATTGAAAACAATTTTTGTCGCGAGTGACTAACTCGTTCATGTACTGTATTTACATATTACCTGATTTTGTGTGGATTTTTGCAATAATGACACAGTCGTTACCATTTGTGAATAGACTTAAAAAGATGATTGAAAATTATAAGGATTTTTCAATAGACGGATCACATATTTCCTGTATTCCTTGCAATATATCGACGTGATCGCCGCAAGTGTAAACGACATTTGGATTCGAATATCCATAAAAAATATACCTGGTACGGTTAGAAAAGAGGAATTTCGGTTCGATTTGTGCATAATGTTTTGCGAATGTAGCCTTGTGTGGAACGTAGTCGACAATATTTGTTTTAGACGTTTTTTTCCCCAAATATGTATCCGATTTTCCATATCCGATCCAACAAACGGGTTTTGCAAACAGCGGCCAGAAATATACAGGGTATTCGTAAAAGGTATTTCATAAATTTAACAGCGTGTTCCTGAATCAAAATCATGTCGGTTTAACACAATATACCTATATACGATTAAGCATCCTTGCGGAGCTATAGCCCTTCCAAGTGTCCATTTTTAATTTATTATATTTATTTTTAAATATATCCGTTATGTGTAGAGATAAACGTTTCAAGTTCATGCCATGAACGCTCAGTCTTAGGATTCAAATAATAATCAGCTAGATTCTTATCTATCTCACTAAAAAACTAAAAGGTAGTTAACCTGAAACTTGATTCTTTTTTTGGGCTATAATTCTTAAACCAGACAAAACATATTAATTTTAGTTACAACATATTGAAAATAAATAAAAAATAAAAAGAATCTTATTCTTGTTCAAAATTGCAATTAAAGATATTGGCTTTATTATTTTATGGCCATTTAGTTTTTCGATAAAAGGTGGATATGGAAAACAAAAGATTATCTCTGATTAATTAATGTATGGTAGACGTCAATGTGACAGAAAAAGTAAAAAATTAGCAGCGGTTTCTTTTTTTAAAAACATAGTTTGCTTTAAAAAAATAGATTGGGAGGCTACTCTTCCCTTTAAATAAATGTAGAAATAGTAGTAAGTAATACGTGTATTTTTATGTATTTTAGATGTAAAAAATAATAATGTAGTACTGATGTTAGGGACATCAAAAAACTATGCGAAATTCATGAAAATAATGTGCGTATTGTGTCGTCCTCTGTCCATGTGAACCATTTTGAATTTGCACCTTTAACTTCAGTAGATGTGGAACGATCATTTTCCTTCTACAACCATATACACAGGCCAAATCGCTCACCTTTAACGAGAATAAATGCAGAAAGACTACTGGTAGTGGCAACATACGCTCAAGCAATGAGGACAGTCGGTGTTTCTGAATGACACAAGCGATAGGTATTTACATACATTATTAACACATTTTTACTCCGGTCTTTTTGATCTCTCATATGTCTTCTTCCGTCAATAACCTGACGGATTACGAGTCCGGCCCTGCGTTGTAGCACACGTTTGGAACCCTAGTAATTTAAACTGTTTACGTTTAAGTGGTGTGGAACCTTTGTGACTTCAACAGATTCTTGTGCCACCACTGAACATCCTAAATATTGCGGAAGGGCACACTGCCCGTAGGTGATTCCTAATACCCCCGCCGTATTACAGCGCGTGAGTTGTGATGGTCAATTTCATTATTTATTTGTCAGACCATACCAGTGACTAATCTTCAGCTGTTGCCGCTTCTGCCGGCGTGCGTCAGCCGCATTTTGGTTTTCCGCAATGGCGTCGCGCATTATCCTTCCTGGAGCCGCTGCAATTGCATCGTTACCGTGCATGAAATACGACAACAACGAATTTGATATTTGCCTTGTTATTTCGTATGTAGATTGAGGAATAAATTTGCGGCGGCAATCAGTTTTATAATTCCGAAGCTAATGTGGTACCGCGAACGAAAATTGCGTTCGGAATTCACTTCCGGTAATCTGGTTATTAGCGACCGAAATGAATACGTAATTGGATGGTTCGGATGAATTTTCAACGTTAGTAGGATTCAAGACAGGTCGACGCCTATCATTATCAAATTTTTGTATTCCTTACCATTTTCGCTGAATTCATGTTTTATTACATCATTGTCGATTCTAATATGATTTAATTGATTTCACTTTAAAATTAATTTTAGGACGAAAGCGAAATAAACAAACTTAAATAATCATTTATTGAGACATAATTAGGTGTTCAAAATGACCTCCATTTTCATTAATACAGAAATCAATCCTACGTCAGAAATTGCAAGAACAAAAATTGCAATTACAGAAAAGTGCACTCTTCTCAGGGTTTCCTCGTTCTGCAATTCTTGAATGGCATTTGGAATTCTGTTCCACAATTGTTCCTCGTTCTCATTACTCACAGAGTAAACTTTCTGTTTTAACTCACCCAAAATGAAGAAATCGCAAGGAAAGTGTGGTGGGGCACCGTCGTGCATAAAGTACATTTGATTGCGTAGATTTAATAATAATTCCGGAGAGATACCCCAGAGATTTTTCCGAAAAAAATAAAAATTGCCTTCCCGGCGAGGTTTTTTTCTTTTCGGACCCCCCCAAGCCCCTCCCCCAGTTGTTTTTTTTTATTCCCCCCCCCCCCCTTTTTTTTCCTCCTTGGGGTTTGAAAATTTTTTTTCGGGGGGGGGGGGGTTTTTTTTTCCCCATAAACATTTTTTTTTTTTTTTTTTTTTTTTTTGGAAATTTTTTCGTCTGTAAACAAAATTTTCTTGTGGAAGTCCATATCTTCAGCACGGTATTGTTGAATAATCTGTGAGAATTGAAGACGAGCGGCAAGATCATGAGGTAATAGTTCTTGAACTGGTTGAATGTGAAAAGGACGAATCAGTTTTTCAGTGAGACCTCTGTTTATTGTACTTTTTGAAACTCTGACTTGCCTCTCCAATAATCTGACACTGGTTTCCGGGTTTTCATCTACTCGTTCCAGAATGAATTTTCTGTAAGACGTCTTTCAATATTTTTAAAGGTCTGATAATCTGGAGTTCTGCGATTTGGATATCTTTGATGATACTCGCGCACACTTCTACGACAGTTTCCTTCACAAATCCCTAATACTAATAACATATCGGTTTGTTCGTCAAAGGTGTATGTATTATCCATCTTACAGAGTCAACAGAATAATGACACTAATGACAAATTTCAAATTGTAGCATTTATTTCACCTGGTAACTTGGCCAATTAGTATTTGTAATTTGGATTTATCAAAGGTGACATGAAATCTTTGTATCGAACACCTAATTAAATTTAAACAAATTTCTTCATTTGGGGTGACTTAAAACAGGAAGTTTACTCTGTGAGTATTGAGAACGAGGAACAATTGTGGAACAGCATTCAAAATGCCGTTCAAGAATTGCAAAACGAGGAAACCCTGAGAAGAGTGCACTTTAATTTCTTACGTAGGATTGATTTCTGTATTAATGAAAATGGGGGTCATTTTGAACACCTAAGTATGTCTCAATAAATGATAATTTAAGCTTGTTTATTTTGCTTTCGTTCTAAAATCAATTTTGAAGTTAAATCAATTAAATCGTATTAGAATCGACAATGATGTAATAAAACATGAATTCAGCGAAAACGGTAAGGAATTTTACAAGAGAGAAAATTTGTTAAAAAATTGCTACTCCTTATGATAAAAATTTAGATGAAGCGGTATCACCCCTACCAAAAAAATACGAGCAGGTTACTTTAAGGGTAGGGGTAGTTTTCGCACCCTGTTAATGGAATAACTTCGATTCAAATGTCAAAATGTGCCATCTGTCGGAACATACTAGCACACCAAATTTCATTAAGTTCATACAGGGCGTTACTAAGTTATTGGCAAAAAACTAAAATTTTATGTCAACTTTGACGGCCTCTAGCGGCTAAACGAGACAACTTGGTATATAGGTAAGTTTAGTTAAATCGACTTATTTTGACGTCAGGAGCATGTAGTAGATCGTTGTACACGGAATATTGGGACACCCTGTATAGCCATTACCTCTTTTTCTAAAACACTTACATCTAATGCAAGAAATTTAACAGGCATACCTACACATATGAACATCTTTTAGTTTTGAATATCTCAGACTCATCTACAAACAAAATTCATAAAGTTTTAAATTCAAAATGTGACTATTAAATCTATCATATCAGGTTTTTGATATATCTTAACCTGAAAGTGCAAAAAATTCAATTTTTCGACATATTTGAGGTTATGTAACGTCATGAGGAAATTTTTTTCAGCCTACAAACCCCAAGTCCATAGACCTGAAGCCTACAAAATCCAAGCTCACAAACCCTAAGCCTGGGAGTTGTGGGCATGAGATTTGTTAGCTTGGGTTTTGTGGACTTGGATTTAGACGGCTTGGGTTTGATGGTCGTGAGGTTTGTAGGCTTTGGTCTTATGGGCTTGGGTTTTATGGGCTTAAGTGCTTATGAGTGTTAAAAACATTATGAAATCATATTGTCATATTGAATCCGACATTTTGAATTTTCAGAATCTGACAGTGGATCTGTAATCAACGACCATGAAAACGATTATACAGTAATTTAATAGTATTTAGAAAACTGCGCTCAAAGAGGTAGCTTATACTCTATTTTTGGCTTGCATTTGAGTAGATGGAAGAGACACAAACTTCAAATTGTCATATTTCGGAGAAAAGAAAAGATGTTTGGACGATTCAAAATTGATTTTAAAGAGGAAGAATCACACTTTTAGCTGCTATTACAAGTTCTGTGAAACAAAGTACCTTATGATGTTACATAACCTCACATATCGCTGCCTCAGAATTATAAGGTTCTATGTTACAGTTTCACCGGTTTTGGACTTCATGGCAATATGCACAACTTAGAACCTTTGGCAACATCGCTATTCACTCTAACAACGGCTTCAAGGGGAAAATCTTCAAAGAAGCATACGATTGTTCTTCTTATACCGTGTTCTTCTGCCACCAAAAACTTTACATGCGTTTATCTCAAAATTATTTGTGTGTAACATAGAACTTTGTAATTCTGAGGTAGCGATATGTCAAAAAAAACAGTGTTCTGTATACTTTTAGGTTAGGTAATCTCAAAAAAATGCTAAGCGGAAATTCTCGAGGCCAGATTCGGATTCAGCGCACCGAAAACCTTCCTGGCCCTTTTTGCCTGTTTTTCGTTTTTTTTTTTTTTTTTAGAGTTGACAGTAACAATACCAGTACCAACAAGAAATAATTGTATGAATTATTGAGGTTTGTATTAGCAAGATTCTACTGTACTTATATTATCACGGAATAAACAATTACTCTGTTGGAATAAATAACACACTAGTCAATGGAAAGAGACCTTCTTTTCCACATTTACTACATAGTTGGGGAACTGGATGTGATGACGAGGTAATTTTAATCAACGAAAGTAGTTAACACGTATTTCATCCGACAAGAAAACACTGGATTCATACTCCAGAATGCTTTTTAAGTATTAAACTAAAATTATATCCATCTATTAATGAACTCCCATCTAGGAACAACGGTAAATGAGAACTTCCTTTTTCTATTGTACTTTGTTAATAGTTTTTGTGCATGTTACAATACTCTAACCAAGCACCACATTATTTTCTTTTTCAAAAAGTAGGTATTGAATTTTTTTTCAAATTCATACATAACATAACATATCATTTGCCCAATAGAAATGTATAAATGTTGTACAGTCATATCAGTTTCATTCCACATATCATAAAGCACGTGTTTTATTAGCTTATATTACATATTTTTAAACGATGATTATTCGTTTTCCTCTGAATAATCGGTCTTCTTTTCTTCGCTCTCGCTATCGGTTTTATCTTCCTTACTTTCCTTGGAATCATCTGCAGTATCTCCATTTTTGTTTTCATACACAACTTCCTCATATCTCAATCCATCTTCACTTTCCCCTTCACTGTCATCTTTCTCAACACTTCCTCTTTCATAGTCTTCATCTTTATTTTCTGTCTCAATACTTGCATTGTTATCTATTTCTTTGAGATGTTTTAAGGCCAACTCCTCAAGATATTCAAGTTCCGCGTGTGTCCAAGGAACTGAAACAAGTGAAAAAAGTTTTGAGAGTAAGTATTAATAATTTATATTTCGGCTGTTAACACATAGTTTTTCAGCAGCTGCGTAACATATTTGAGCCTATTTCGAATATATCTAAAGCTGATATTTATTCTGAGTAAATTATGGGTTCCTATAATAGCCATTTATTGCTGGATAGAATGAGTATTCGATTTGTATCGTTGGGTATAATATATACTTGTAGGTATGCTATAATAGTTTCTATAACTATCTTATCTTATTACAAGCCCAGACTCATAATAGTTCGGCCACCAACCATTTTCAACTACATCTTATCAAATTATGGAATCTCGAACAATTACGAAAAATAACGATAAAATCGTCTTAACTTTATTAAAATATACTTTAATCTTACAGAAACTAAAAACTCTTCAGTATACATATGGTATTGATATATAATAAAAAAATGCGATACAGTACTACAGTAGTGAGGAGTTGGCAGAAACGGAACGCGCTTTAGAGGCATAATAGTTGCCATGAAACTGATGTGTCGAGTTAAAATGAAACACATACTGAATAAATAAACAAATATCGCATGTTATTTTTTAGTTTGCAAGCAAACTACCTTGTGGTAAATCTCTTAGTAAGGATTTGTGCTTGTCTATCATTGATGCCCATTCAAAGGATATTTCGGCATGTGGAATATTTTTTTCTCGCTCAATTAAAAGCTTTAATAAAGCATTTCTATAGAATTTTTTCGCAATTAATACAGATTTCATGATTTGATAATGTCTAGCTGAAAATGTTAGGCGGCCGAACTATTATGAGCCTAGGCTTGTACATCCATTGGTTGTACTTCAGGTTTTAATTTATGTAAATAATTGATGGGTTGATTATTTTTGGCACCAACTTTCAATTAAATATTCGTAAACTAGCTTACTAACTAAAGTTTTTTTTGTGAAAATTTTTGTGTACCAAATAATAAACTGTTATATTGGTATTGTCTGATACAGCACAAACGAGGTTTTTAAATTAAGTAATGAGACAGTATTCTTTCATTCAAAATAACTTCCTTAATTCCTCAAGTCAGGCGAATGAGGAGGCTGAGGAGCCACAGGAATGTTTTTACTGGCTAAAAACTCGTTTATTGAAATGGACGTGTGACAAGGCGCATTATAGTGATGCAATATCCAGTTATTTCTCCCCTTTTTTTGAAGTTTTTCAAGAGCCTCTCTGTAAAAGTGTTGATTTACTGTTTGGCCTGGAGGCACAAACTATTTGTGGACAATTCCCTGGCTATCAAAAAAGCAAATCAGCATGAATTTGATCTTCGACTTGCTCTGTTTTTTTGGGTTTTGGAGAGCTTGAAGTGTGATATTCCATGCTCCGTACTTAAACACCCAAGTCTCATCACCAGTAAATCACATCATTCCATAAAATGTCCATAACATGTTCCATAAAATGGGTATCATTTTCAGTCGATTCCAAAAAGTCAAGACACCTCTCTGATGTCCTTTTCTTCCTGCGAAAGTTTTTTGGAACCATTTTTGCGCAGATTTTTCTCATCTCCAATTCGTTAGTCAAAATCTGATGAACAGTGGTGTGATTCAAATTTAACTCTGCCCCGATCATTCTTGTCGTCAACCGACGACCTGAACGCACAAGATCCCGTATTCTATCGACATTTTCATCGGGTCTTGAAGATGAAGGCATTCCCTGCGTGGTTCATCTTCAATCGACTCTCTTCCTTGTGAAAATGCCTTAAACCACCGAAAAACCTGAGCTCTTGAAAAAACACTGTCTCCGTAGACGTGTTGAAGTTTTGCAAAAGTATCCGTTGCGCTATGTCCATGTCTGAAGCAAAACCTGATAGCACACCGTTGCTCAAAATTAATGTCACTCATTTTTAAAAGGCACTAGAAAAAAAAACGGTTTACGAAAACTGTCACAAACAACTAACAAATGACTCTAACAAGTTCAGACCGAAGGTACATTACATGTTAACCTACGGCCCTTCCAAGTCCTGTCTCCGCAGTGTTGCTAGATCGGCCTATACGTTGCCAGTCTCATTACTTAATTTACACACCTCGTACATTATCCATCTAAACCAGTACGTACTTACTAACCGTAAACAATTAAGAGCTATAACATTGCTAGAAAGCTAAAGGATCATTCGAACCCCTTTTCTGTAACCCAGTGACTTTTAAAAAATATCAACTTGCACCACAACGAATTCAGTAGGGCATAGTAATATTGATGATGCCAGTCTCTTTAACTTAATTTACACACCTCGTATATGGATACTAAACTGACATTTTTAAATACTCACATTCAAAAGAGCTTCACATAAAATGTTAATAATTATTGCAATTACTCACCATTATAATTTAGTTCTTCCGAAATATCCGTATCATAGTAGTCTTTGTCTATGCAAAATTTCTTATACTGTTCCGCGATATATGTGAGATTCTTAAGATACTTAAAATATTTTTCTGGTATCACCGTTGCCTGGCATATGGCAAACAACAAAATAAGAACGAGGAACCCGTTCATCTTCGTTAAACAAAATCTCGTTGTCTTTTGTGGTCGTTCATAGGTGTTCTAGTCAACTAATGGCAAGTATTTCAAGCATGTTTTACATATGGCGAAAATATCCCGAACTTGGGATTTTTTTATAAATGTATTACTTATGTTTACTTTGTTTTGCACCTGGTCTCGGGTAAATATAATTAGTACCACATTCTTGTTTAACCAAGAAATATTTATAATTCTTTAGTCAACTGGGATGGCAAATCACTCGCTGTGATAAAATGTGGAAACAAATAAACTTTTAACGTGACGAAGAAAAACGCTCTCAATAAGGCCACATGTTTTGGAAAAATATCGTCTTTCTAACAAAAGCGTTTTCAATTTCAGTGTATTCTGGTTATTCCATGATAACAGATATTTTTTTTAATTTTTTATCAACACTAAAGCGTGTCACAACCTCATGGAAAGTTTATAACGTTTTTGATAGGCATACCATCGACAGCTTGGAAAATATCGATAAACCTATCGATAAGTACTGCAAATAGTTAAGACAATCGATAGCCGATCGATAGTCTTGATGCCACTCTTGATGGTTTTAGAATTTTCCACTAAATCTCTACACACCTGAGAAACCAAAGGGCTAGAACTCACACTCACAACAATTGTCTTGTTTTGTACGTAGAATTTGTCGAACTTGATTGGTGTCGATTGACACCATTGATGTAAATTATTTAAATTGATGTTTTAATGTTTGTTGACTAAAGAAATGTTTGTGTTGTGGAGTAAAGATTTATATGGTTTCAGCACCAATCCCTCTTCTTATTAATATTATCTTTTATACACATTTGAGGCACCTACTCATAGACTATAGCTATAGCACTTTTCTCTTTTATCAGCTAAAATTTCACCATTGTTATACTTATTGGACCTATTACGTGAAGAGAAGAATCGTTTTTATTTCTTTTAAAATTCAAATAAATCAACATTTTCGACTACCAATTTCTAAGAAATTACAAAACGTAGTTTTTTTTCACTAGTCACCATCTTTTGTTATAAAATTTGAAAAATGGTGATATTATTTTTGAAATGTTAGTTATATTATTGTCTACGCTGGAAGGGAAAATATTTTTAATGTTCTCGTTACTTTTTTTTGTTGTTTATCATATGGACAGGAATTAACATTATTTTTATGTTACACGATAAATATATTTTTTACGATTTGTTTATCACAATGGCGCTTAATTTTATTATATTTAGTGTTTGAAATGGAATTTACTCATTTAATAAAATGATTTAGCTACTGCGAATTCCACGCACACATGCACAACACAATTAAAATTATTTGCCCTACCTCAACTGATGTAATAAATTCCTAAATTTATTTAAGGATTAGTGTTTATTAACGGTTGTTAGTTAGCCAACGTTACATATTCATTGTTCACCTCATATAATGCTTTTTACAGTACTTAATGTGAGAAATAGTTTTTAAAACATTTTTAATAGTTTGGTACCTTCCTACCTGCTCGGTACTTTAAGACGTGTTAGATAACTATTAAAATTTTACGAATTGGGACGTTTCGTGAAATAAACACAAATTACAACTATAGTCACGTGTCTGCCACTAGAGACATTAAGTAATATTTATGATATCAGTTTAAACAATTTCACTAATAATTCTTTTTATTATAATAAAAAAGTTATCAAAAAAAAAAACGATCCTCTAATAACATTTTCCCTTAATAAATATGCATTTTATTTTGTATCAAATGAGCTTACTTGTCAAAAACGTTTTGTATATGATTTTAGAAATTGTACAACTTTACCACGTTTCCATATCCTTCAGTATTTTCTCTCTTTAACATGACAAGCTTTGATCTTATAATTTAGACGTTTCTTTCGTTTATTGGGTTTTCCACTGGCGTAGCTATGGAAGGGCAATAGTTTAAATAAAAATAAGCATTAGAAATAAAATCCTTCTTAATCTTTTTCTACAAGGGGGTACAAGTATATTTCCTCTAAGAATGAGGAAATAAAGCTAAAATCGGTGACTCTCTTGTATTTAGATATAATTACTTTCTCGAGATTTCTCTATTATATATTAAAGAGTGAATAAGTAACAGTGAGATGTCAAGTTTGAGTAAAAGGAGTCATATGTCAAGATGATATACAGGGTCTGTCCGGAAAGTAGTCGAACTGAATTTTTTCCCGCCTAGACGAAGCGACGGAGATGCACCTTTCTACGCGCGTTGGGTGGTGGGGGGTCTTAGCTAAGCAGCGCACTGGTCGCCAACAGTGTTGCCAACTCGTGGGAAATTTCTCGATTCGTGGGAAATTTCGTGGTTCAGAGGGAAAGTGGAAATTTTAACCCAAAACGCCATATTCGTGGGAAATTCTAAAATTGGTGTAAATTCGCAAAAAAATAGTTGTCGTGTACGTATTTCCCAGCAAAAAGAAAATAAATTTAATGCAGAAATTCAAGTACTGTCGCTAAAATAGTATTGTCTTTGTCCCATTCTAATGCAGAAGCTGAAAGGATATCACGAAACAGACGTAAAAAATAAGAAAAGAAACCTTTTATCCAGCGATACCTTAAATGCTGTGACCGTGTTTCGAAGCTCCCTGCAGTCAAAAAATCTAGATTGTACAAACTTAAAAATTAGTAAAGCGCATTTGAATTTGCATAGTCAAAGTTTGTACTCTTTCAAAAAATAAAAAATAAAACCTCTAATATATCAAATATTTATTTGTTTAAGTAGTAGTAAAATGTTATTCTCATTTTATTAGTAGCCTCCCCTCCCCCGAAATTTTGACTATTGGCGATCGGCAAGAACTTATGGGAAAAACGGGAAATTTCGACCGTCTTTGTGGTAAATTCCATTTCGAAGAGTTGGCCACACTGGTCGCCAGTCACCTCCGAGCCTTTCCGAAGTGCAGGTCGATTTTAAAGTGAACCCCAGTCAAGGTGCCTCCGTCGCGCTCCGCGATGAACCATTGATAACCGCTACAGGTCAGTTTTTAATCTGAAACAAAAAGGACAAAAAATTTCTTAAAATATAATCCAAAATGTAGTGAACATCGTAGGATTTTTTTCGAAAAATTGATTTAAAAAAATGGCATTAATTTGAATTTCTTTTCTTGTTTTTTTTTTTCGAAAAAAAATTGGTCGAAAATAGCTTTTAAAAACTATAAAAATCAATTTATCAAAAAAAAAACCTACGCCATTCACTTGAAAATATTGTTTTAAAAATATTATATATATATAAATATATTAAATATAATAAATATAAAAGTTAAAATTTCAAGTCAATCGGATAAAAACTAAGGGAGCTACTGGTACGCCCAGTCATAAGTTAAAGTTTTGGGTGGTACAATTTTATTGAAATTTTCGTTTTAACTCTAATCCATACAATTGGCCTTCCAATTGGAGGTTTTCTTCCTCCTCTTCTTCTCTGGTCGAAATTGCGCCCCTGCGGGCAGTTTCATTCTCTTTTTGCTTAAAAAAAAAACGCATGCTTTTCCGCGCCCCTCGAAAAAACGCTAATTTTGCTTCACGACTACGCTCGGAACCACTTTTTGACCCACTTACAAATTTCTCCCCCTCATCATCGACTGTTTTAATCATTCTTGAGTTTGAGTGGGCGATCCGTAATTTGCAAAGTCGCTGGAAACGCTGTGTTGTTGCAAGGGTTGTGAAGGGTTCTACTTCGAGGAATATTAAGTCAATGTACCGATACTGTCAATATATTTTTTTAATTTCGGTCTGACTGCTTTCCGGACAGACCCTGTACATGATCGGATACATCCCGAGTATGTATAGCTCAGTGACCAATTCTGACATACATAACAGATCATAATAAAGTTTGCAAAACATGTAAAACCCATGAGATTTTTAATACTTCACAATGAGAAAAGTAAGGTTTTTTTAACTTCTCTATTTAGAAAATGTATAGAACAAATGAATTAGATGTAAGTAATGGTAGTACAGTGCACCAACAGTAGCTTTGCCCGCAGCCGCAGTAGGCAAAACATGAAATTGTGCTCATTACTCTTCTAGTTGCAGCCGTGGAAGTTTCGTATAGTACAGTCTGTTATTGTTTGTTTGCGGGTGTTTCATGTATGATCGGACATTGTGCTGTGTTCGTGATGAGCAATTCGCGGGCAAAGCTATTCTGGGTGTACTATAGAAATTAGAAAGTATGATGGTAAATAGAAAGAGCAAAATACATCATACTTGTTTTTATTAAACTATGTACAAATACATCTACATCATGTACATTTATAACAATTAAAACTATGATTATATCAGATATATTTCAATTTTCCTTTAGTCATTTTGTTTATTTCCTATCGTCCCAATCATAATAATCGGTGGTTCTAGTTCCTTCGCTATTACAATATATTAACTCTTCAGTTGTTGTAGGTAGACCAGTAGTTCTTCTTGGAGTACTTATATCATTTACCTCTAAAATGACTTCAGTTTTGGACGAATCTGAAATAAACACAGCCAATTTTTATTCGACAATTGGTGCTAAATATGTGCTAAAATAGACGTTGATTTGGAAAAGGTACAACAATGATTAAAAAAAATTATATCATAAAACTTAAAACAGGTCTTTAATATTTGAACACAGTTTTACCAGTGCTTTGATATACAATTTAGGGGTGGCCCAAAAAAATGGAATATTTTTTTTGTCTCGTGTGAAAATATATTAATTTATCATGTTATAAACGCCCCTTAAAAAAAATCAGCTCAAAAAAATTTTTAGAGGTCGCTCAAGATTTTTAAAATCCAAAATCGTCAAAAATTGAATTTTTTTATTTTCATTTTTTTCCTCATGTTATTATTTTTTAGGTTGAAAAAAATGTCGATTCTGAAAATTTGAAGTCAATATTTTAATTTCTAATGGTCACTCAAAATTTTTTACTTTTCAAAGTAGTGTACCTAAAATGTTTTCGAGCAACCTAAATATAAATATTAACTGATTTTTTTTTATTGAATTTGACGTTCAAAAAAGAATGGAAATAAAACACGAGACACTTAAAAAATTTCTCGAGACAAAATTGACTACCACATCGTAAGTACCAAATATTTATAATTTTTTAATTTATTTGTTTTTATAAATTTTTTAAGTGTCTCGTGTTTTAGTTCTATTCTTTTGTACGTCAAATTCAATAAAAAAATAATTAGTTCGTTAATATTTATATTTAGAGATTGCTCGAAAACATTTTAGGTAGGTACACTACTTTGAAAAGTAAAAAAATGATGAGTGACCTTTAGAAATTAAAATATTGGTTTCAAATTTTCAGAATTGACATTTTTTTCAACCTAAAAAATAATAACATGACGAGGAAAAAAAAAAAAAAAAATTTTTTGACGATTTTGGAAATTTTTAAAAAATCTTGAGCGACTGCAAAAAAATTTGTTTTGAGCTGATTTTTTAAGGGGACATTTATAACATGATAAATAAATATATTTTCACACGAGATACCTACGAAGAAAAAAATATTCCATTTTTTTTTGGCCACCCTAACATACATATGTATGTATTTATACATATATTGGAGTTATACATATTCCTTAGTCTAGTTCTTAAGTTATATATTTATTTTATCATTTATCCGTATTTTTTCTTGTTTTAATGAAAAAATACCTATCATGACAGAAAAAAATTAGCCAGCTATTAAAAAAAATGTGACTTAAAAATTGACACATTATTATAATAATTCACAAATTATTTATTATAGTTCATTTAAATAGGGGTATAGCGTAAACTATTTTAAATCCTCAACTTCAAAGACGTATATTTCAAAGACTCGTTATCTGTTTTGAATAAATTGATACCTTAAAACATTCTCGATTGTGTGCACAAAAAAAAAAGGTAACGGACAGACAGGTAGACATAAGTTTTCTGTTCAACCTTAGAATTTTGTCAGTAGATACTTCCACAACCACATAATGGATGTAATTGGACACTAAGGAGACACATTAATTATTTGCACCTGGACAAAATTAGTGAAAAAACGTCCAAAGCTGATAAAAATTATTTTGTAGGCGACGCCTATGGATATCTGGAAGCAATAAATATTTAAATAATTTACGAATCTACATGGGTAAATATTGAGATTTAATACTGTCAAAGTAAGCAAAATAAAATCACTGAAAATGAGTGCCTGTTTGAATGATGTTAAAATGAATTGTTCACTGTTCTAAAGAATTTATTATTGAAGTCCTCGAGAAAACAAGTACGTTTTCGTACCCTAGATATAAAATAAAACCAAGACTGAATTAAAACAAAGCATACAACCTTGTTCAGTAGTTCCCCAGAAAATATCTATAAAGGTGGTAGTCTCGTCGAGAATACTGAGATTCTCTTCCAATTCATGGAAGTTCTCGGTAGGTCTTGCCTTACTCCCGATGGAGAGCAACAAAAGAATTACGATGCTCCTCATAATGTCTCGCACAAATATTCGTTTTCCAGTGTCCCGTTTAATAACGCGAATTAATTCGACTGCTCAACTTTGCTCTTAAAGATTTTATATAACCGTACGGTGACTAAATTAATTGCTTTAAAATTTACACAGGAATTTTCGTTACTTATATTTATGGTGAACGCTGCCATCGGGATTATTCGTACACCTCCTTCTGTTGTTTGCATGCTTTATTTACATTTTCCTAGCCATTGTCGTCCTGTGTTCGCAATTTTTTTCAAGATGCATTCGATTTCCACGAAAGTTATTGCGTTAGGAATTAAGACAATAGAATGACGATACAAACTCTCTAATTCTCGTAAATTACGAGGCATAAATACATACATATACAGTGAGATCCATAAGTAACGGATAAATTCATTATCTACGTAATTTACAATTTATGAGTAAAATCCTGAAACACGTCAATGTTTAATTCTAGAAACAGAACAGAAGAACAGTTTAAATCAAATGTTCAAACTGGGCGCCCGTTGCTTCTTGACAATAATGGACGCGTTGCTGAAATTCTTCTAATACATTTTGTATTGTTTTCAGGGTGATTTGATTAATTTCTTGCCTTATTATGTCTTTTAAATCTTCTACGTTATTTAGTCTGTTGAAGTAGACTTTCGATTTTAAGTAACCTCATAAAAAATAGTCAAGCGGGGTCAAATCGGGAGAACGAGCAGGCCACTCAATTTCACCGCGTCTACCGATCCATCTATTGGGAAAAACTTGATTCAGATAGGCTCTTACTTCCAATGAAAAATGTGGTGTAGCTCCGTCCTGCTTGAAACCAAATATTTCTATCAATTTCATTGGGGTTGTCATCATCTGGGAAAAGCATTCTTAACTCTGGAACTACAAATTTTTGCAAGAAATCCAAGTAACGCGCGCCAAGTTAATATGCCATCAAAGAAATATGGTCCGATAATTTGAGAATTTATAATTCCAGCCCAAACGTTCACCTTCTCCACCAATATTGAGTATTGGCCTCCATCATCCAATGTGGATTTTCTGTATTCCAGTATCTGCAGTTCTGTTTGTTGACTGTTCAATTTTAGACGAATGTTGCTTCATCAGAAAAAAGAATGTTTTTTTTTTTAAATAAAGGATTATCGGCATCTATTTGCCATGATTTCGCAAAATTACAATCGGCGATCAGGGTCATCGTCGTTAAGTTCTTGAACCAAATGAATTTTATATGAGCGGTATTTTTCGTTTTTTAGAAGACGCAATATGGACGTTTTACTAACATCATTATCGGCGGCAACTTGTCTTGTAAGGTTTATGTGGATTATCTTGAATATCTAGCAATATATCCAATTTCTGTTCATCGTCTAAAATGCGTTCCCTACCAGATTTAGGAATATCTGTGACATTTCCAAATTCACGAAATCTGTTTTCTATTCTACTAACCGTAGACTGGGAAATGTGGCGGTCAGGATACTTAGTTTTGAATATTTCACATACCTTGTTTTATCACCACATCCTAATAATATCAAAATTTCAATTCTTTAGGTATCCGAAATACTCATTGTTAAAATAATGATCAACTTGACGATCAGCGATAAATAACATAATAGAATAATAAGTTTTCACAGATATAGCAAATAAAAAAATGTAAATGAATAATTTTTTCTGATATGTAAAAAAGAAACCCTTTTTTACTTCTTTCTTTTTTGTTGTGTATTTTGCGCAACGTATCAGGGAAACCGATACATTTAAGTTGAATGTTGACACAAAATTAACTAAAAACGTCAGATTTGACAGATATTTGGTACATAGGCATTTGAACCCTTTCAAATGCGCTATCACACGCACCCTCGTTCCATTTAAAAATTATAAAGGGGTAGGTGTCACTCCAAGGGGGTTGGAGGGGGAGGTATAAAATTATGCTCAAAAAATGTCATTCTAGAATTAAATATTGACGTGTTTCAGGATTTAAACAATAAAAATTTTAAATAAATTGTAAATTACGTAGATAATGAATTTATCCGTTTCTTACGGACCTCACTGTGTATGTTCAAACTTAAAATATATTTATCTATTTTAGTAAAATAGTTAAAAATAAAAATAAGATGCATTTGATTTCTATGAAAATAGTTCACTAGTATTCCAGATGAAACAATAGAACAGCACAATAAATGTATTCGTTATCTGATTATCACGGATTACAAATGTAAACAAATTTTTGTTTGTACTTATATTTGTACTTATGAATAAATATGAAATATAGGGTGTGTTTCAAGTTTGAACCATCCCAACCTTCGTCTTTCAGAGGCCATTAATTAATTTTCAGATATTTATTTCACGATGTATGTAGCGTCCACAATAATATGCCTTTCTGTACCTACTTAAGGGGGATCCTGCTTTAGGAGGCTGAATAAATCGTTTTTTTTTTATTGCTTAAATCTATTCCTAATATATCTAAGAATATGTATCTAAAGTTATAGAGGCTAATTTACAATATTTTTACAGATACAGCACTAAACGCAGTGGTGTGTCGAGCCGGTATACGGGCGCTCGGGCAGAATATGTATCTAAAGTTATAGAGGCTAATTTACAATATTTTTACAGATACAGCACTAAACGCAGTGGTGTGTCGAGCCGGTATACGGGCGCTCGGGCAGTTGGAGCTTGGAGCGCGCGCTCCTTCTCGCGGTCAAATAACTCCTAACTATACCGTGTGTGTAAAGCCGACATCAGCCTGTTATGAAAAAGGATAAACAGAAGTGAGACGACAGATAAAAAGCAACCGCAGACGCATCGAAGGTAGTGAGGGAATAAGACCGGTCCTCTCAACGGTAAACTTTAAAGCGCGTATTCTCGAGTTTTTGTTTTTATGATTTGTCTAAACTGACGGGCGAGATCGCAAGAAAACTAGACGTTTAATTAATACAAACCAAGGCTTGTGTTCTTCAGTTTTGCATTCTCTTCTATTTGAACTAAAAAGATTGTACGAAAAAAAATGTTAAACAATTTTTTAAGCAGGTTGAAATGATTTTTTTTTTTGTTTTAAAAGCACCTTTTTTTTCAAACCTGAGAAACATTTTAAATTTCACAATTTTTTGGGTTTTTCTTAGTTCATCTAGAAGAAAAATACATGAATATTAAGATTTTCTTTGTTTTTTTTTTGTCAGACGAAAATTACGAGCTCCATCTTTCCCGCCGATTGGAGACTGCAATTACAAGGTGTTGCACAAAATGTGCATAAAAATCGGCTGCGTTTGAATATTTTTCTCTCGAATTTTTTTAATGTTCAAATATGCAATAAAATAATCTGAAATGTTCGTTAGACTTGCTTATTTTTTTTCTGTCCTAAAAAATTCCCACAAAAACGCTTTTTTTAGGCCTCCTAAAGCAGGATACCCCTCTGTCTGGGGTTATACTACCCAGACACATTGAAAAATTAAGCATTTTTGGGATTTTTTTTATGTAATGGATCAAAATAAAATTTTGACACTTGATTCTATTGATATTAACGTATACAAAAGTATTTTTTGTTTTCATTAAAGTTACAAAATGGCGTTGTAGCTCCAATTAATATGAAACAAAATTTTTCTGGAGGAGGAAATCGGCGTACACTCTAGCAGTCTTCGTACACCGCTTAGAAACATTTTTTTTTAGTACCCAAAGGTTTAATAATTTTTATCCGCAAATTGACACCTATTTTAATTTTTCTTTCCATTTTATTCTTAAAAAATCGATTTTAAATTGTTTATTGCAAATCTAGTTATTTATCAACCGCAAAAATCGTGTGTTCTTCCATAGATAATCTATATAATAAGCTACAATTAAAATTTCAAGTCTATCGGATAAAAACTGAGCTAGCTAAGTTGAACGCCAATTTGAAAAACACAGTTTCGAGAAAAACGCGTTTAAAGTTTGATAACGTATTTAATCAAATAAATAATACGGCTATTGTAGCGTGCTATTAGCTTTCCTAATATTGAATAACGCCATCTATATATATTTCGAGAAAGTATAACTCATTTGTACTGATGAAAACTACCAATAGAACTGTAATAATACAGCAGAGCGGCTTTTTCGAACGTTCTGGACCGCTGAGACCTGTTCGGAAAATAATCTGTAAAAATTTGTTAAATGCTTGATCCCGCTTGATAAAAATTCGCTTTGAATACCATTCTTAGATAGTTTATACATCAGAAAAATAAATAAAAAAGGGAAAAAAATTACTGGGTAGTATAACCCCTTAAACTTAAAAGTTTTTAATTGCTACCACAGTTTTTTATTTAACTTTTCTATTTTTGAGTCTATTGAACAATGGTATTTGGAAAAAATGTTTGATTTGGATAGTTCTAAACTTAAACAAATATATGACTTACCTTATGTCTTAGGAATCACCCTGTAGGTACGTTATCTCATTTAATATAACAATTCCTGACTGATCTCATTTTTCATACAGACGTCTGGTTTTTGGAAATAGTACACAACGTTTTTCATGGAATTGAAGTTTCATGGAAAACGTAATTTCTGAAAATTAATGACGAGGTTTTTGGAGTGAACAATTCGTATATACCTTTCATCTAACCTCTTAGACTAAACACTATAAATTTTACTTCTCATTAAGACAGTTGTTTACTGTCCAGAAAGCGTGTATTTAAAATTCTACCCCTTTGATTCATTTATTGACATCAGTTAAGACCATTCCGCTAACAAATTACTGAATTTGTTATCAATTACATAATTATTACTTGTCCAACTAGTACAACTATCATAATTTTTTTTTTAAATTCCAAGTATAGATTTTAACACACATTTTTTTTAAATATAGCATGTGGCTCACCAAAAGTGTGAATAGGACTTTCCTTCTTATTTTCTGCTTCATTTTCAGGTTTTCATATGAAGTTTAAGATTTCCTTTCTATATTTTCCTACATAATTTACATAATCTGGTATGATGAAATACTTACTGCTATTTAGAGCGTCTAAATTCTTTACTAATCAAGACCAGTCATACAGTTACGATTGCTTGTGTACACACGTAGGTATATATCAAACAAATATATTCTCAAGCAGTTCCAGATGCCTTTTTATGACGTATACAAAAGCTGCGTTCTTTAAAACGAAAGTTTATTTTATCGAACGAATAAAAGCCCTTTTGATATGTAAAATTTAAAAGTGTGCATGCTGTGCATTACACTGACTTGCCATAAACTTCGTATAAAAGTTTCGGATGGAGTTTTAACTTTTTTTTATGGATGGGTAGATTTGACGGGCCAGAAATAATACTCTAAAAGAAAAGTTTACAAATGGCGTACCAGACGCGTTTGGATTAATAAATACATTTAACATATACAGGGCGTCTCCAAATAGAGATTAATAATCGGTGTAAAAACCCTCATCGAGTTGGAATCTATTTTGCATTATTTTTGTTTTCCAAAAGACAAGCAGGCCATAACCATCTGATAACACTCCGATTTTTTTTATCTATATACGTTTAATATACGTATAATTCGAGTTAAGTGAACAAACATGCTGTCTTTGGCTACGATCAAGGACTCAGAGTAGCTTTAGATATGTACAGGGTTTGTCCAGAAAGTAATGTCAGTGGATTTTTTTCCCGTACGCGCCACTGTACATATGTACTGTACGCGCCTGCCCGCGTTTTACGTGCTGAGATTGTGGTGGGGGGATCTGGCAACAATATCCAACAAGCGTCAGTTGGCCACCGGTCGTTGTAGCGGTCACATCACTCGTTCTTTGAGAGTCGTTACAGTGACCCGGTGCAAGAAAAAAATGCAACGTTCGCTTGAGCAACGGATGGCGATCAAGTTTTGTGTGAAACTGGAGAAGAGCGCTGCGGAAACCATTCCAATGTTGAAGAAGGCTTTCGGCGTCGATTGTCTTTCGGACAGGCAAATTTTCCGGTGGCACAAGGCCTTCGCAGAAGGTCGGGAAGATGTCAACGACGAGAACCGCGCTGGATGGCCATCATCCTCCAGTTCCGACGACAATGTGAAACGTGTGCGTTGTTGAACACTGACCGTCGTCTAAGTGTCCGTTTAATTTCCGAAACATTAGACATTACGAAAACCATTGTTCACGAAATTGTGTCGGAGTCTTTAGGAATGAGGAAGGTGTGCGCGAAGCTCGTGCCAAAAGTGCTAAAGGACGATCAAAAATCGAGGCGCGTTGAAACCTGCCAAGAACTTTTGGACACCTGCGAAGACAACCCCGCTTTCCCCTGATGACGTCATTACCGGGGACGAAAGTTGGGTCTTTGAATACGATCCGGAGACGAAGAGGCAAAGTGCGGAATGGCACACGTCGAACTCCCCGCGCCCCAAGAAGGCCAGAATGTCCAGGTCAAAGATCAAGACAATGCTGATTGTCTTTTTTGATCGCCGGGGGATTGGTCCATCATGAGTTCGTTCCGCAGGGGCAACTGTACCCGGAAAGTTTTACGTCGAGGTGCTGAAGCGGCTGAAACGCAGGGTGAATCGCGTCCGCCTAGACATCTCAAAATCCTGGAAGCTTCACCACGACAATGCACCTTCGCACACCTGCTTCCTCGTGGCCGATTACCTCGTCAAGGCAGGCATCACCGTTGTTCCCCAGCCTCCCTACAGCCCCGATGTGGCCCCCCCCAGACTTTTTTCTGTTTCCGCGCCTCAAAAGCCCAATGAAAGGACAGCATTTTGGGTCGGTGAAAAACATTTAGAAGGCTTGCACCGACGCTTTAAAGGCGATTCCGGAAAACGACTACCGTGCGGCTTTTGATGCGTGGAAGACCCGCTGGAACCGATGTGTGGACGCAGGAGGAATGTATTTTAAAAGTTTGTAAAGATTTGTACACATAGAACTAATAAAAACCATTTTTCAAAGCTTACTGACATTACTTTCCGGACAAACCCTGTATGGTGGTTCACGCGTAAGTTGTGATAGCTAGATGAAAACACGTGACTTTATACCCTTCGTCAATTGGACTCAATAATATAATTCAACATCTGCTATCCTTTTTTAGTACATCTGACTTTGAACGCAATGATTTTGACCCTTTGACGGTACATTACTGTTAAAGTGAAAAATACGGATCTGTTACCGACTTTAGCAGTTCTGAGAATAATATAGTTCTGAGAGAAATAATTGCTATATCAGGGTTTCCAAGTCAGGTTAGTTAACTAAATAACCTGACAGTTAGTTAACTAACAGTAACCTGACAGTTAGTTAACTAACTAACCTGATGGTTATTGTATCCGGTATATCATTTGGTCTATCTGTACCAGTTTCTTGAGTGGCATAGTTCATGGCAGTTAAAGTTGGAAAAACGTGGTTTCTGACTATTTTTTGGGGCTTCTGTTATTAATTAAAATTTCGTTAATTCATTTTAGCACTACAGTGGTATGCCATTGTTAACAATCGCATTTCGTTTTAGCCTTAATATCACCGTACTTCAGAGTTTATAATATGAAAAACGTACTAAAGTTTTTATTAAAAACAGCAGAAAAAAATGAAAGCGTGTAATATGTCTCTTTCATAAAGGCATTGCTTCGTATTTGACTCACGTAAAGGAAAGCAGGCCTTGGGGTAATATAGCGTTTTATATACATGTATAATACGTATATACCGTCATAAACTCTCTCAGTGTATTTTTTTTATATATATTTTGGGTAGCAAAAATAATTACAACAATTAATCGCGCAGTCCACTTAACGCTCGCTGAGTCAGGAATTAAAATATAATTCTCTGACATGGAAACGGATATTAAGATTATATGCTGAATACTGATGTAGAACACTGAATACAAGAAACGCTGTTGATAAAATTCTGCTAATATAAACCAGAAAATGTGTCGTAAGATGGTACAGTATACGATACGGTTGATATTTTGGATGAAATTGTAGGAGTATGTTACCGAAAACTGAATTCAAAAAATGACTTTTTGAAAAAAGTAATGACGAGTAATACCAAAAATATTGGTTAACTTATCATAAGATGATACATATCACCTTGAAAAGTAGAAGAGTAATGTTTCGTTGTTCATATAATAATATTGAAAACATACTAGGTGTGTAAATTAAGTAATGAGGCTGATTTGTTAATTTTTTTTTTCGAATAGAATTACAATTCAGTATTGTCTCCTTCAAAATAACTTCCTTGGGAAACCACACAGAGCTTCTTCCATTCCTCATATGTGCTCCATGAGTGCTGCAACTCGTATACTGAATTAGCCTTCAGCTGGTCGGTTGCAGCCGTTGTTGTTACAGATTACAGACCATGTTTTCTATGTACCCAAAATGTAACCTCTCTGTAAAACTGTTGATTTACTGTTTGGCCTGGAGGCACAAACTCTTTGTGGACAAACCTGGCTATCCAAAAAATGCATTTGATCTTCGACTTACTCATTCTTGCTTTTTGGGTCTTGGAGAGCTTGAAGTGTCCCATTCTATGCTTTGGCGCTTGGTTTCCGGGTCGTACTCAAACACCCAAGTCTCATCACCACTAATGACACGTTCCATAAAATGGGGATCATTTTCAATCGATTCCAAAAAGTCAATACACCTTTCTCTCCTGATGTCCTTTTGTTACCTGCGAAAGGTTTTTTGGAACCATTTTTGGGCTGATTTTTCTCATCCCCAATTCGTTAGTCAAAATCTGATCAACAGTGGTGTGATTCAAATTGAACTCTTCCCCGATCATTCTTGTTGTCAACCGACGATCTGAATGCACAATATCTCGTATTCTATCGACATTTTCATCGGTTATAATTATTGAAGATGATTTCCCTTCCGCTGCGTGCGTCAGTCGACTCTCTTCATTCTGAGAATGCTTTAACCACCGAAAAACTTGGTCTCTTGAAAAAAACCCTGTCTCCGTAGGCGTGTTGAAGTTTTGCAAAATTAACCGTTGCGCTGTGTAAAAGTTTAAAGCAAAACCTGTTGTCACAAAGAACAAACAAATGACTAACAAGTTCGAACTCGTATTGAAGATGCATTACATGTTAACCTACCGCCCTTCCGAATCCCGTCTCCGCAGTGTTGCTAAATCGGGCGCTACGTTGCCAGGCTCATTACTTAATATACACACCTCCTACATATGCATTTATACAGGATATTCCAAAAAGCAACGTTAAGCCGGAAGGGGGTTACAGACCAGGTTGTAACTTGACAAGTGACGAAATAAAAAAATATATTAAAGTGACTTGGACTTTGAGATTGATTGAGAGAGAGCCACATTTGTAAAATTGGTGAAAAATTGCTTCCGTAAGTCAAGATCTCTGTACCACGGCTTGCAATGAAGGCCTATTATTGATTTTATTTTGTTATATTGCGCCGAATAACAGGCCATTTTACAACACTTACAGTACGTACTTCCAAAAAAATGGAATTCATTGTAAGGTTTTGACTAATTAATACACATTAGTAAGAAAGAGTTAATTAGACAGACGTAATCCTGTGAGAAGAGTGGGTACTGGAACCTTCGGCGTAGAAACAAAAAACTGGACGTTTTCCACGAAACACCGAACTACTATAATTTTCTCTACGCGCGTTTCGCCAACTAAGAGAAGACTAAAACTAAATTCTAATCTACACACTTGCACTATTTATGCTAAATTTGTTGCCACGGTTCACTGAACCGTAACTGTCTTGTTTATCAGAGCAAACAGTGGACTGGTGGGTATCGGGCCATTGTCCTTATTCATACTACTGTTACACTTAATGATTTCTAAACTTTCAAAAGCATCCAACTGTCTACTGTTTGTTACATTTCTAATTAATTTTAAATTATTTATGTCTACCCTATGGTTGTTGTCAAAAGCGTGTCGGGCAACATAAGATTTTTCCGTTCTACCATATTTCAAATGAGCCATGTGTTCTTTAAATCTAGTCAAAATAGATCTTTTTGTTTGCCCAATATACTTTTGATCACAGCCTTTACAACTTATTTCGTATATTCCTGACTTTTCGATATTTTCGATTTTGTCTGGGGTTACCCAAAAAGCGTCTGTAATTCATTTTTAGAATTAATTCTAAAAAATAAATTAAAGACGTTTTTAGAACGGAAAAATCTTGTGTTGCCCAACACGCTTTTGACAACTACCATAGGATAGACATGAATAATTTAAAATTAATTAGAAATGTAACAAACAGTAGACAGTTGGATGCTTTTGGAAGTTTAGGAAATCATTAAGTGTAATATAGTAATATGAATACAATGGTCCGATACCCACCAGCCCACTGTTTGCTGTGATAAACAAAGACAGTTACGGTTCAGTTAACCGTGGCAACAAATTTAGTATAAATAGTGCAAGTGTGTAGATTAGAATTTAGAATTTAGTTTTAATCTTCTCCTGAAGATGCCAAAGATGCCAACGCGCGTCGAGAAAAGTATAGTAGTTCGGTGTTTCGTGGAAAACGTCCAGTTTTTTTTTTTAGACAGAAGTAAAGTGTAATAAAAAAGAAAATAATTATCAAAAAAGTATTCTCTGAAGCACCCACCCCGGTGTTTGACGTCGTAAATTGGTATATATTTTTATATTTCTATCCTAATATTAAACGATTTTAAATGAATTTGCAATACAAATCCTATACAAATAAATCACCCACCACATAAAACTATGTTCTTCGCACCAATTTTATTTGTCAATCAGTTTAGATATTATCAGAAACTATGTTTTGGTAGGAGTAATCTGGCATGTTTAATGTGAATCGTTGTTATTTTTTTATTCTGAGAAGCTAAAATAGAATCGCTCCCCTCAGAATAGTCTTAACGTGCAGAGATCGTATATAAGATCTTCGTATATTTTTGTGGCATGCATGTGTGAAAACATAATATTTATTGTCGTTTTGGTAAATATTTTGTTAAAGCACCTTTCTAAGGGGCGAGAAAGATACCCGCTGTCAGCCTCACTTTGTGTTTTTCTGGGGATGCACAAACATAAATCATTGCCGCTGCTGTGAACTCATCTAAAATTAGGACATATTTGGGGATAAAAAAAGACAACCACAGTTTTCTTAAGTAACAGTTACCTAAGGGCGACAAGTGAGTTTTCGTGATATTTCTGAATATTCAGTCGCCTGTAACTCTGTTTTCGTACACTGTGGGTTTAATATTTCAGCAGAAATTGAAAATATTAATTATATCGGTAAAATTAAAGTGATTTAGTTATTACTTCGGAAGAATCAGATTGTTGATGAAGATGTGCCCTTAAGCATTTTGGTTAAATCTAGGTAAAACCTTTATTTTTTATTTCGGTTGGCAATTATTTTTACGTTTACATTCGAAATTTTGTTTTTTATTTCCGGTGTTTATTTACAAAGAACTGGTATTTTGTTTTTCATATTTTAAATTAAGCCTTTGTTTTTTATTTAAAAACAAGCCTTTAGTCTAATTTAAAGGCACTGCGGAAATATACACGGTGTTTCGTTAATAATAGGACACAGTCAAACTACAGATTTTTGAGTAAAAATACTGATTCAACCAAACGCACCTTAATCCAAAAGTTAATAGTAGCCAAGACGTCAAAGTTGTAATTTTATTTTGCATTTTCGTAAATAACTTTTTTTCACATAATTTGGTGACTACTTTTGGTCAATAATTTTGATGTACATTGTACAGAGCACTCTATCTGGAGTACCTACATAAAAATTTGTGTAAAAAATATCTATTATCTCATCATTTTCACAAAAAAAGTATACCTTGTAAATAGCCCTCCGAGTAACTGGTTTTGAAGTATTTCCTTTTCAACTGCTCCGATTCAACCCGCTTAACTTGTGTACCTATGAGGTGTACAATTTTTCATAATAGGATTTGAGTAAAACAATGAAAAGAAAGCACTTTAATTTCTGTGCAGTTAGTCAGCATTGCGGCTGTTTTTAAAGGATTTTTGAAGAATATTATTAAAGCTAAGTTAAAAATGCCGCGACGACTTATTTTCTAATTAAAAAAAGATGACAAGCTTGTAAGTACAAGGAAAGTTTCGACAAAAAATTTAATATCGCTCATTTGTTATAAAAAATACAATTTATCGCATGTAAGTATATAAAAAGTTTCAATAAAAATTTTTAATATCGCTCATTGTCACTGAAAACTGCAATAAGTTGATAATATTTAATAAACACCTAGAAATATTTACTCAAATTGGCGCTCTTTCAAGTCTTGAAGTAGAGGATTATAAGTTTAGAGCAAAACGAAGTGAACGTTAATAAATAAATCTCTAGTTTTCGTTGAATGGAAATGTCTTCGGGTGGAATAAAGTGGAAAAGTAATAAGCTGCCATCTTCATTTAATAAGATCTCGAGAGCTCTAAACTAAAATATCTTTCTTACTGAATGCCACTTAGAAACTTGCCTCTAATATATAATTTTTCATTTTTATTGGAAGGCTCTTCATATTTTTAAAGTAAATTAGAACTTATAATAGTATGGTATATTAATAGAACATACATAAGTAAGACTTGCAAACAAAAAAATGTATTTAAACAAATCAGTTTGTGTTCTGTTAAGAAATAATTGTGGTTGTTTAGACCTACAGATTGCTCAGACTAAGAGCAAGTTTTTTCTCTCAATTCTTCACAGCATCAATTTTAATGAATATTATCTAATACCTAGGTTTATCAAACATAGGACATTATATAAAAAAAGATAATTATATCCAAAGGCGTATATTTCGGATAGGCGGTATCATATCTGCTTGTGACTTATATCTGATACGGATTGTCATTTTCCTCATAAATGATACATTTTATTGAAGTTAACAAAGAGCAATTTTTTTTCATATTAATATCCAATAAATCGAATAACGCTTCAAGAAAAAATCTCACGGATCCTAAAATGATGGTGCAAAAAGTTTTAAGAGTAGTTTACCCCGAGCCGTCCGAACTGACTATTAAATCATCATTTAGTATTCAAATTGTATTGAGAAGTTACGTCAGGCAGTACAACATGTAGTTATTTTTGAAAAACTTAAGATATTAATAGCGGTGCGTCCTATGGAAACAGTTAATACATATTCCTACCAATACACATTACCTTTTTCAATAGAACGCACCCCTATTAGCACTATATATTGATATAATGCTATGTTAACCCGAACTTATACTCCTGAGAGATAGACCGCATGCTCCGGAACACCCTGTATATACGTGTACCGTTTCATAACGAGTTTTTAATTAAAATAATGTATGAATCCTTTTTTAGTCCTATATCTTGCATTACATTTTATCTTTTATTTTTAATTATTTTGTTCGTATTTATTTTATACAGGCTACCGCTAGTCGTGAATATTTTTCATTTTATTAACTATTTTCTCTGTTTGTATTCTACGACTTTGTAGCTGTCCCGTCACATTGTTTTCGGATTTGCGTACAAAATAAATTACATTTGCTTCGAAATAAACGTACTATTAAATCTGATTCAACAAAGCAACCGTTAGCCGCCATGCCTTTGTATTTTGTAGATTCCTCTTCCATTTACAGTTAGATATGTACCTAGTTATGTTTTTATTAATTTTAGTTGTGTCTCTGTAATTTTGTTAAAATGTCATTATAAACTGTATAAAACAGAACTTTTAAGTCAACCATAAAAAAACCTATAGCTCTCTTTATCCAACCAATTGGCAACCTTGACCCCTATTTAAATCTCTACTGCACGCATCTGAACAATGAAATTATTTTTCCCCCACCACGCGTTCCTTCGTTAGGTACGTACGACGAGCTTGAGGCTAGCAGCCGTTCGAGTAGATCTTAAAGGTCTTCCTCGAGTTAATTTAGTAGGTAGCGGATAAAAAAATATTAAAAGCGATCTCAGATAGGAAAGTTCAACGACAACCATGCTGCATGCCTTCACGCTTGATTTAAAATAAAATATAATAATAACGGCAATGAGTAAATGTTTATCAAACTGCCAGAGATAAATTTATTGCCAAGATTAAACTTTGTAGGTCGTACATCTATGACATTTGTGCACATTAATGGAAATAACAGCGAGGGAATGGTAAAAGATTGTTATGTACATTTGCCCATAAAAATTGTTTTAGGATGGATGCAAAGTTCATTCACCTCATATGATTTGACAATTTTGTACATATTTAATTTTCGTAAATTTATTTTATGAGAATTTCCTTCGGAAAACACATTTTTTTAAGTATTTTAAAGAGGTCTATAAGAGGAGGATACTAAAAATATTTACAGTTCTATTTACATATGGAGCCTATAGTTCTGTTTAGGTAATATACAAACGTTTTGACTTCATATATGTATAAAAAAAATTAAAGATAACGTCGTGGGACGGTAGACACGAGTAAAACTGAAATAATGAGGGTGTATCACTGTTTTATTTGATTTTATTGAAATTACTGATCTTAAAAAAATTAACATTTAAGAATTCAAGACAAACATACCTATTATTAGGTTGTCGGAAAAGTCATTACGTATTTTTGCAATAGATGGCATTACCGGTATTTTTACATGAAAAATGTCATCACGAGCGGCTCGAGTGCTATACCATTTGACAGCTGACAGTTTAACCTTCATTTAAGAAAAAAAAGTAATCGATTTGGTCAAGTCGTTTGGTTTTTACATCAAGTTGAAAATGGAAGATCAAACTGAATTTTCGGCATATTTTGCTTTTTTATTTCCGCAAAGGGAAGAACGCAAGGCAGGCCTGTGAAGAATCGCATAAAGTTTACGGCAACAATTCGCTACAAGAGCGTCAGTGCCAGAGATGGTTCACCAAATTTCGTGCTGGTAATTTCGATGTCACCGATGCTCCTCGCCCAGGAAGGCCTATGGAGGCTGATGATGACCAAATAAAGGCACTGATCGAAGCAGACCCACATTCGACCACTCGTGACATTGCGGAGACCTAAACCTTCATCATTCCACCGTTCACATCATTCTAAACCTTCATAATTCCAACGATCATCTACGGAGACTGGGATTCATCAGCAAGCTCGATATATGGATATCGATATATCCATATATCAGCAAGCTCGATATATCGATATCGTCGATACTCACCTCAAGTGCAACAAAATCGATCTGTTTTTGAAGCGCCTGGTAACAGGCGATGAAAAATGGATTGTTTACAACAATATTCGACGTAAGAGATCGTGGTGCAGTGGAACTGAACGAGCCCAAACACAATCCAAAGCTGATCTTCACCAAAGGAAAGTTATGCTTTCAATATGGTGGGATTATAAGGGCGTGTTGTTTTTCGAGCTCCTCATCGGAATCGATCGTCTGGTCCGCGGAACCAGACGATCGATTCCGATGTGTACTGTCGCCAACTGGTTGATATGAATACGTCTCTTGCGGAGACGCGACCAGAACTCATCACAAAGGTGTTGTGTTCCACCACAACAACGCGAGACCCCATACATGTTTGGTGACTCGCCAAAGGTAGCTGCAACGCAAAAATAAGCGAGAAAAAAATTATTTATTACGATTCACTCGTCACTTCTAATAAGGGAAAGAGTCATGCAGTTTTAAAACAGAAACATTACTTTTGCTAAAGAATTCCATGTAAATTTGACATTTATATGAATACAAACAAAGAATAAATAATTATTGTCGGTTTAAAGCAAAGTTTTTGTTTGACATTCTTGCAAATTATTAAATTTGAAGATATGGAACATTTGAGTGAGAGACAACGTATTGAAATATTAATGATTTATGGGTACGGAAACAGGAAGAGGACTCAAAGCGAAGTGGGTACTGTATTCAACGGAATTTACCCAGATACTTCTGTATCTCAGTCAACTAATTAAAAAAATTTCGAGAAACTGGTAACGTTAAAGACGTGAAAAGAACTGGTAGACCAAAATCGGCAACAAGTGAGTAAAAAGCGTTACATGTTCTATTGACAATTGAAGAAACGCCACAAGTGTCAACGAGGGAAGTCGCAGATAATTTAGAAATTAGCCGTGTTTCTGTGCTTAGACTTTAAAAAAAAAGAAGAAATTCATCCTTAAAAAGCTTCAATTAATACATGAATTGAATGAAGATGATTTTGATAGACGGATGGATTTCTATGAGTACACGATGGAACGATGTAATGCAGATGAGCATTTTGCTTCGAATATTGTATTCTCAGATGAAGCGACCTTTATGCTAAACGGCACATTAAATCGACATCATTGTCGGTATTGGGCGAGAGCGAACCCACGCTGGGTGCAAGAAGCACACACACAATATCCGCAAAAAGTAAATGTGTGGGCAGGCATTATAAGAGGACATATCATAGGCCCATTTTTTCTTGATGAAACCCTTACAGCTGATCGATATCTTCAACTGCTACAAACTCAGGTCATACCTGCGATCACAGCCTTATTCTCGGGTGAAAATGGAGGTATTTACAATAGAATTTTATTCCAAGATGGAGCTCCTCCACATTTTGCGGTACATGTTAGAGTACTTAAATCATGTTTTTCTAAACAAGTGGATCGGCAGAAGAGGATATATTGAGTGGCCTGCCAGATCTCCGGATTTGACGCCCTTAGATTTTTTCCTGTGGGGTCATGTTAAAAATAATGTGTTCAAACAAAGACCTCGTAATTTGTAGAACTTAAAAGTGCGAATAACTGCTGAAATGCGCAGAATACCTACAGAGGTACTACAGTAGAATTTAAATACCGTTTAGGTCATTGCTTGGGCGTCAACGGATCTCAGTTTGAACATCTGATTTAGTATTGCTGTTTTTTTTTTAATATTTAGTCTACCTTTGTTACTCTTTAAATTTAATTTGATCTAAATTTTAGTTTTGTGAAATTAATTAATTAATTGTGAGTGAATAGTAATAAATAAGTTTTTTCTCGCTTATTTTTTTTTTCAAAAATTGCAAAATTTTGTGACTGAATAGAGAAAAATATTCTTTTTTCATAACGAAAAATAAAAGTATGGATGCCATTTAAAAAAAAATGGTTGCCATAGGAACAAAACAAAAGAAGACATCAACAAACTAAAAAACTTAAAACATAGATGGTAATGGACAAAATAACTTTTAAATTGATCTTTTTTTTTAACTTTGCAAATAACAAAGTTAAAGCCATTATTTGATACTTTTGTACCACCCGGTATATGAAAATTGATTTACTTTTCAGAGCTTATTGATCTCCCTTCTTTTAAAAAAAAGTTGAAAAAATAAATATGGAATAAAAAATTTCGGAATTTGTGGCAACAATATTTGTAAATGAATCATTGACTGCCGTTTTTAAGAAAGGTCATTCGTTTACATTGAAAATTTTTTATTAACCAAATATCAAAATAAAACAATAACTACATAAGGTATCTATGTATATATGGATATAAATAATAAAATGGTCTATGTGGATTGACGTTAATGATAATTCATTTGTGCTGAATTCCAAATCAAAGCCGGTTCTGTTCTCTGTCTCCTCGATTCGATATACATGTATATAAACAAGATGCTATTGAAAAAGTGATAACAGCGTTTCGTTTACGATAAATGACTGTACCGAATTTGTTGTACGTTTATTAGGGCAACAAAAAACGCACTTAACGGTTAAGTAAGTGTCAAACTTGTATGAACGTGTTTTTAGTCGTCGATAACAATTCGTGTATTAAATTACGTACCACACATGGTCCCGACATTAAGCAATACAACTGAGGTTTAACCGAATGAGCATTTTATATCTATCATAATATTAAAAAAAACTATCATGATAAAATCTAGATGATAACATTGATAATTTATAACACGATAACACATTTTGCGTTTAAGACAGTATTGTACAAGGTTTTGCGAATTTAGTCAAATTTTGAAAGGCTAGAAAGTTACACTTATGTAGGTACATTTTATTGTATTTTTGCCTAATAGGTATGTGGATATTAGGCAATAAGTTAGTCTTTTTTATCGTTTTTTTATTGTCTGAGTGTTAATTTTTAATGCAGAGATTTATTACGAGCCAGTGGCGTTGGTACGGCCGGTTTAAATTTAAAAATATACCTACATACTTTAAATTTAAATCGGAATGAAAATCTGTGTCACATATGAAGCACTTTTATGATGACTGAAATTTCAAAATAAAAAAATGGTGTTTTTGTTTTTGTTTTTGTTTTTTTTTTTTTTGAGGTGCACAAACCTACAAATGTTGACACCATCCGATAGTTTATCGTTTCCTATTTAATTTGCCCTTCCTATAAAAATTGACGCTATGAACTTAATACAGAATAGTAAAACATACACCTAAATAAAATTTAATTACCCATTCTAATGGTAAACATTGTATAACTAATTTGTCACGCTTTATGGCAAATAACTTCATGTGGGTTAATAATATGCAACATAGCAACTTCAAAAAAAATATTGTCACCAATGATATTTTAACTCAACTCAATGTCCAGAGTAGGTTTGATGTCCAACAGTCTTAGGTATAGTGAAAAAAAAACGTTGAAACAAATAAAAAGGTATGTTTTTGGAATTATTTTAGGTATTAGTTAGTTGTTCTCTAGATGATGTAGGTACCTGACAGTTTTTATACGTTATCAGTTTGTATTCCTGAAAGTTAGTTAAAAGTTAGTAAAAAATAAAAGCGAGAAAGGTAATGCGATCAAATTGATATTTATTCTGAAATTTTAATAACTTCAGCTTAATTGGAGTATTTTATTTATATACAATTGGTTATAAGTTTAGAATGGACAAGTTACACTTAAGTAACATCTCGTTTATTTTAAGGGAACATTTTTTTTAATGAAACTATATATCTTAGTGTTTATATTATTCTCATTTATTTTACAACAAATACTAACATAATAATAGTCATTGTTTCCAGCTAGGTTAAGGAAACATAACATAAGTTTATTGTACAGTTTTATTTTGGCAACGTCTTCTTTATCTTAATAATATTTATCTTTAAGATATATTACCTTTTAAAGATAAATACTACCACGGCTAACAAAAAAATTTCTAGATTTCAGAATCGCTTGAAAGATATATAGTGTTAAAAGTAGTAGGGATGATTATAATGCCTCATTTGGACCTTATAATCATCACCGTCAAAAATGTTTCCCGCATTGTACCTAAATGTTTTAACATTTTGTATTTTTAGAGTCATTTTGATGTGACTTTACCACACCATCTTCCCAAAAATACTCCCTAAGTTGTTAAATTACCATGCAACTCAAAAAACCGTAAAATTGACCAGTTATAGTCCTTCTATTTTTAATTGAAAATGATAAATACGCCTGGGGAACAAAAAAAGCGGTGCAATTTTATGATTCCATGGGCGTGCATATATCTTTTATAAATTCGAAAATTGTGAAATATTTTTTTTCATTCAAATCAATATAGGAGATTAAAATTAGCCTGCATACAAAACTCTTAATAGTTGTAATATAATTTGCTGTAAATAATGCTCATTTAGCCAGACAATCTCAAAAAATTATCTGTGTTAATAAACCTAACTGAAATACACGTCATTGGCGTCTTAAACAAGTTAGAATTCCAAATGTCGTAAATCATTTTAACGGCGTCGTAAAAATTTTATGGCACAGTGGACCGAATAAGTATTTAAGCAATGTATTAGATGCAAAGCACAATAATAGTCTAATGGATCGTTGCCGGTGTTACGGCCAGCAGTTGGCCGGCCAGCACCGTTGCCGGCTCTTCAAAATTTTCTTAAGTATAGTAATATACATAAAGTTGTTTTAATTTATAATTATTTTTACAAGCAATTTTAAACGCTTTATTTTAATGCTAACTAATAAATTTATATCTATATATTTTTTTAAAATACTTCCAAACTAGCTTTCTAAGAACGTCACGAACTAACAGTTTACTGAAGTATGAAGTGTACTTGTATAGTGAGCTTCGCAATTTTAGAAAATATATCTGACAACCTTGCTTTTTTCTACCTATTTTCAATTTAGAATGGAAATTGTATTCTTCATTAAGTTTATCTTAAATTCAAGTTACGAGTACAATTTTCTTTTTCATCAGTTTTAATTAACGTAACCCAATATTCACTACAATTATTTAAAATGATTACAGAAACCGTAACGATACCGATAACGATACCTAATATTTTCGACAACACCGACTTCACTTTATGAACTTGTCCGTTGGTATACATTACATATTTTAAACAGGATGTCACGTCACGTCTATTTCAATTGAGAAAACTGAGATCGACTTTAAAACGCTCCTTCCGAGTTTACTTCTAACTATTAAAACATTTTCTGGTCAATTTATGGTTCTCCATTCATTAATCTCGTCATACCGTCACAAATATTTTGATTTTTGACAGTGACTAACCTAACACACAGCCGGGTACCAGTAAAAAAGATTTTTTTTCTTTAAGCAAATTACCAAAACTAGTCTTATAGACTAACCATTAGTTTATATCTAAATTCTTAAAACTAATTACTTAACGTAAGTTTCAAAAGTCCATCCACTGATGTCCTAGAGTTTTCACTGAATTTTCTAAGCACAAGCGCACTATGCTCTGCTTTTGCACCATCACATTACACAAGCTCGAACGGTTTGGTCCTCTGCATCCTTCTGACCAGGTCTTGGTTGTCTAGGAGCTGAAGGACCTCTTCGTTGGGGTGATGATGAAGACGATATTCGTGTTTAATGGCGATTCTTTTGATTTCTTTGTGTACCTCAGGGATACCAAGATCCCTATGTAGATCCTTGTTACGTACATACCATGGAGCATTTACCATGCTTCGTAGTACCTTATTCTGGAAGACTTGTATACTATTGATATGGCTTTGTTTGGCACAGCCCCACAGTTGAATGCCGTATAACCAGACTGGTTTCAGAATCTGGTTATATATCATTATTTTATTATGTATTGATAGATTGGAGTTCCTTCCCAAAAGCCAGTACATTTGGCTGTATTTGAGACCAAGCTCTGTATATTTCTTTTTTACATGTTCTTTCCATCTTAATTTTGTGTCTAATGTCATGCCTAAATACTTTGCTGTGTTTGCGTGTGGCACTATGTTTCCATTTAGGTTTATTGCGATGGGTACCAGTAAAAAGATGTGCGTGAACTTAGCGAAACACTTTTAAATTATCGAATGTGGAACCAGCTCATAATTTGTTGCTAAAAATTTGATAATTAGTTGTAGTAATGATGAATTTGTTGCTCTACATTTTTTTTAAAAAAAGGGTGTTTCGCTAAGTTCACATGGAGTTAGCAAAACACGATCATGAAAAATAAATAGATTAAATCGGGAGTAGGCCTAAATTATTCATTTTTTTGTTGCTAATTAGTTGTAGTAATTGCAACATTGAAATATGTTTTTAAATAAGAGATGTTTGGCCGAGTTCATATGAAGTTAGCAAAACAGCAACACACAAAATGATTATATAATCGGGAAACAACTTATCGTATATAGCGTTTTTCTTGCTAATTAGTTGTGACAACATCGGTGCTTTCATAATCGTTTTTAAGAAATGAGATATTTCAAATTTTATTCAAGAATAAGGGTTAAAAGATGATCATTTCTCGAACGATTGACATATGTTCCTCTTCACCAAAGCTGGAAAACAACAACTAATTCGTAGGAACCTAACAACAAATTCCCATGACGATTCCGAGTCCGACAAAAATGTACAAACCCTTGTATAGGGGGTGTTTTGGTGAAAATATCGAAGAAATTTTTTCGGATTTTTCGCATATTTTAGCAGCAACAAATTCTGCCATGCTACAATTCTTTTGTAGAATTTACAACAAACTACTATGACAATTCCGAGTTCGAAAACCATGAACCAACTCTTATATGGAGGGAGTTTTTCTAGACATGTTTGCAAACGTATGCTTATATACAATTATTTCAATGTTGCAATTACTACAACTAATTAGCAACAAAAAAATTAATAATTTAGGCCTATTCCCGATTTATTCTATTTATTTTTCATGATCGTGTTTTGCTAACTTCATGTGAACTTACGAAATCTCGCTTATTTAAAAAAAAATATTTCAATGCTGCAATTCCTATTACAACTAATTAGCAACAAAAACAATGAATAATTTAGGCCTACTCCCGATTTCTTCTATTTATTTTTCATGATCGTGTTTTGCTAACTTCATGTGGTACTTGGTGAAACATCGCTTTTTAAAAAAAAATTATTTCAATGTTGGAATTACTACAACTAATTAGCAACAAAAAAAAATTAACAATTTAGGCCTACCCCCGATTTATCCTATTTATTTTTCATGATCGTGTTTTGCTAACTTCATGTGAACTTAGCGAAACACCCCGTTTTTTTTAAATGTAGAGCAACAAATTCATCATTACTACAACTAATTGTAAGTAGCAACTTTTTTAGCAACAAATTATGAGCTGGTTCCACATTCGATTATTTAAGAAGTTCACGCACTTACATAATAAAAAGTACGTAATATTTTCGACAAAACCGACTTCACTTTGTGTTCTTGTCCGTTGGTATACATTACATATTTTAAACAAGATGTCACGTCACGTCTATTTCAATTGAGTAAACTGAGATCGACCTTAAAACGCTCCTTCCGAGTTCATATCTAGCTATAAAAACATTTTCTCAATGTATGGTTCCTCATTCATTAATCTCGTCATACCGTCACAAATATTTTGATTCAACCCAAATAAACATGTCCAATTGAAGTCGATATAAAAAACTGACATTTTTCATCTTCAATTTTCTTTTTACCCCGCAGCGCGTCCACCCCCTCTCCCCCCTACGCTACCCCGCCGCACGCCTCTGCAGCGACAGTGACTAACCCAACACACAGCCGGGTACCAGTAAACAGTACGGTTTGAGCGCGCCTCGTTTATACCTGGCCTACTCGATCGTCGGTCGGGGCCGGTTTTCTGTTGGTTTGTTGAAACAAAACGCGAACGAAAACGTGTTGCTCGCCGTGTACAATAAATTCGGACATGAACCATCAATCAAAACGGACTAATATTCGAAAATAGATTACACGCGTGTGCCGTTTTGTGTTGCGAAGTGGTAGAAGTGCAGTGTATGTGCCTGTGTGTGTAAGAACCAGTGCTCTGACGAAATCAGTGTCCGTTTTTTTAGGTTATGAGCAAGATCGACACAGCGTTTAAAGTAAGTTTTACTTATAAAGCCTGTATTCAGGAAGATGATTTCGTGTGTATCGTATTTACTATCGAAATTCCTCGTTTAATCTTCCATTCAACAAAGTTATCTGTTTTAATTTCACTTTAAAAAGTAAACAGCCTCGTCTTGTGCATACACCAGTGTTTCGTCACGGCCACCTATGCATTTTAAGTATGTCGAAGAACCGATTCGATTTACATAAGAGCCTTATATTTAAAGTAAGATTAAATAATACCCACGCAACTTTCCATATTAGTTACGGTGTAATGTAAATAACGTTAACTGAAAAACGTACTCGTCTAGTCGAATGAAAGACAGCTGAGAGTTTGTTAAAGTCTCGGGACGTACATTCAAGACTAATAAAATGGATGACGCTACGTTAATCATGCCAGCCAGACTGGTGCACCTGCATGCACTTCAGGGCACTCTAAAATACGTACATATAGGGCTTCTTCACCCCACATGTGAAATCTAAGTATGCAGTTTGTCGGTAAGAATGTTTTACTTCGTCGACTTGACATGGCTCTACTTGCATTCGACATTAAAAATAGTCGGTTGAAATAAAAAAAGAGAGTTTTTCTCTGCAATTTGCTGGATTTCCATTAGTTTTTAAATGGGTGTTATCAGGAGAATTATACATTTAAAATTATGCAATAAATGTTATACCTACAGTGTCAGACAAAAGTTAAGCAACTAAGACAAGTTGTACATATTTAATGGTATAACACAATAAAATGTAAAAATGGGACAAAACCTTTATCATATAACAGCAGGTCATATTCTTACAGGAAGTCATGTTTCAACAGAATTATTTTATTTGCACACTAGTAAGAGATGTATCAAATCAACAATTATGATGGTTGTAAAAGAGGTGACAAAAGTTACAGCGATGACGTCAGTGATTCATCACAGTGATGAATCTAAACTTAATTTAATAGATTCTGATGGTATGCAGCGTGTATGGCATCCAAGACGTAAGCGGTTAGACCCTCATTATTACCGTAAGTGTTGTAAAACATGGAGGTGGGAGTGATCTTATGTGGGGTTGTTTTTCGGCCAATGGTATGGGACCGCTGCATAAAATAACGGGTATTATGGATCGTTTTCAATACCTGGATATTTTAAAACACGTCATGTTACCCTTTGCAGAGGAGCAAATGCATCTCCGTTGGATATACCAACATCATAACGATCCAAAGCACATTGCAAATATCGTTAAACAATGGTTAGTGGACCACAAACTTACAGTACTTTCATGGCCCTCGCAAATACCCAGATCTCAATCCTATTGAGAATCTGTGGGAGATTGTTAACCGTCGAATTCGGGATAACAACAGGTACTCCAATATTGAAGCATTGTATGAGGCTTTGTCGCGAGAGTGGACACAGATAGTTACCACAGCTTACTATTCAGAAGTTGATTGAGTCTATGCCCCGAAGGTGTGCTGAAGTCATTAAACATAAAGGCTATGTAATAGACTATTAATATTACTGTATTTAATATAAGTTGCTTAACTTTTGTCTCCTCTTTTACAGCCATCATAACTGTTGATTTGATATACCTCTTACTAGTGTGCAAATAAAATAATTCTGTTGAAACATGACCTCCTGTAAGAATATGACCTACTATTATATGATAAATGTTTTGTCCGATTTTTACATTTTATTGTGTTACCTATACCATTAAATATGTACAACTTGCCTTAGTTGCTTAACTTTTGTCTGACACTGTATGTACATATTTCTTCTTACACCTTTTTTGTGATCTGTTCTACATATCTCTTTTTGTCTACAAGAGAGAAGTAATTTGAATAAAATAATAGCCTCGATACCTACTAGCAGTACATCATAAGTTTTTATCGACGTTTTTACATTTGTTTTTGGGATAGAGGATGTCAGATATCATTTTTGTGGGTAATTCGAATTTGAAAGGTTGTAGGTAGGTTTAAAAATTGATTTCTGACAGCTTTTTATCGTCACATCGTGGAACTAGATAGCTATCTAGTTCCAATCAAAAGCCACTTTTGATTATCACATTTCATATTAAAGGCTTCACAAAAAAAAAAAACATGCATACAACGAAAACAAAATTTCGCAAATCAACCTACTATCAAAAAATAGTTAACTCCAAAAGAACGCAATTTTAGCTCGTTCTAGCTCTGTTTTCAATAGTAAAAAAGGAAGAATATTCCCACCAAACCTACATATGTACCTCAGTATTTTTGGGTGTGCTCTTTCGGGGTCAAATTTTGGTTTACGATCCTCAGAAAAAAATATGACGGCTTTAAAATTCAAGTATGTACCTAAAATTCGAGGAATTATTTTTTTTCATCATGTATTTTCGAGTCATAGAGCTTTAGAATTCTAATACTTAAAATACTTTTTCGTCAAGTGTTTTGTTAACTTTAACTTCTACTTAACTTTTTTGTTAACTTCATAAAACAGGCGCCAATTTTGTTATAACCCGTTTTATAATCTACCAGATAAGGCACAAAGTATTTACCGGCACATTTCTTGATAAACCATTTATAGTTACCAAGCCGTACACTAATAAAGTTATTTTGCACTTATTACAGGTAAGAGTCTAAATATAAACGTTGATCGTTCCCTGAACTGTATTATTTCTTTATGTATACAAATATGTATACAAATCGTTTTACGGCGATGATACTCAGTATTTTATATATAAAACTGATTGACTGCCTGTGTCAATATTTTTGATGGGAAGGTTATTTTCTATGTATCTTCGTTGATACCAGGGTTGATACTATGTGGTTGTTAATGTAAGAGATAAAATATCCGACAAACTATAAGTATGACTAAAACTATTACTAAAACAAGCTCACAAAATATTTAGGCAATTTGTTGTTCTCATCTCGTTTCTTAATGAATCATATGGGTCATTTATCCACTTTTTTTTAAATCTTGTTGCTAGGTTCAAAAACTACATAGATACTAATACTTGCCAATTTTTATATGTCTTAATTTGTGACAAATATACAGGTATGTATCCTGTCCAAGAATCGTTCTTTCTACCAAAAAAAAAATTGTTCTTATATTTAATATTATTAGTTGGTAGTCCACGAAAAATTCCATATTTTCCAGGCAATCCCTAATAGTAAGTCATAGTAAGTACTTAATGAGTTTCTTGGAGTTGAAATGTCTGAAAAATTGACTGGCAGATTTTTTTTATTTTAATACACTGGGAGAAAAAATTGTCATATATTATATTTATCACATAAATTGTCTTGTGTGCAAAATATTGAGTAACATCTATTAAATGTATTCTTCACCTGTAAATAAATACAAACTTTCATTACTCGACAACAGCTAGAACAGCTTTTGTAACGCGATGAATTCGACGTTAAAATATCGTGTTTACTAACGTCATATTTTCGTACACTCCTGAAGAAAATAAACAGTATGCTTTTATTTAAGAAACATCGAATTAGTAAACAAGAGAAACAGGCTGGCTTTACACGCCAGCTTTTCAGGTACGGTCGGAACGTCAGCACAAAGATTGTGGATGATACTTATCTATCGTTATCCTTATTAATGGCGTTAGAAAGGGAGTTCCGAAAAGGGAACGCTGCTGTACGTTGAAATTTTGGACTAATCGTAAAACCTCTGCCAATAACTTAGTACCTATATGTATTAAACCTAATATTTATTAGCAATAAACCACTAAAAGTTTTTACCAAGAAACCTGGTCACCTTGGTGTCCTATGAAATGCCTATTTTCGTTTTGGGTACCAGTTCCCCATATTTATTATACCTAACATTATTAGTAGTAATTTAGAAGTTTGGAGGTACTTTTTAAAGTTTACCCAGGAAATCACTTTATAATTTTCATTTTGTATCGCTACATAGTTTAAAGGTAACGAGAGAACTAGAAAGAGTGTTCCCAGGCTCATAGTTACTTCAAGTTGACACAAATTGTACATTGACGTGTTAATTAGTGTATCAGTATTAAGGGGTTAGGTGGGTTTGAAAATTTCAAAAAATCGATTTTTTTTTTGTCTTATTAAATAGTACAATATGTTTAATATATTCTAAAATTTCAAATCGATCCGAGTAATAAAATTCTAAGAGATAGACCCTTCGGAAGTTCCGCCCATCAGGCCACATCAGTGCAGCGCTTCGCAGGTATTGTCGATTTCAGATAAGAATGCGCCCTCTAGGCGTGTGACAGTTGATTACTCGCTTTCTCCATGCTTGTTTACGTTTGCCAGCTTTATGGTGCCGGAATCGATGATTCTATGTGTTAAAAAATTTTTTTTTGCATGTTATTTCAATTTAAAACTTTAAACGCGTTTATCTCAAAACTCAATTTTTTAAGTCGGTGGACACGATTTCTCGAAAAGTTATGAAGCGATTTTGTTCAAATTTTGCACACATCTTTCAAATAACATTATCTAATCATTGAACGAAGGATTTTTTTTATTATTACAACTAATTTTTTCGAGTCTCAAAAATGCAATTTTTATTTTATTTTTTTTCCTTCGTCCAATAACGATATTTATCCATGTACTAACGAAATATTTTTGGTTTTTTGATTTTGGATGAACCAATAATGAGTTACGCTGTCCACGGCAAGAGCATTTTTTTTTGAGACGTCAAGGGAGATGAGGTACCAATGGCTGAGTTTTCGGTTTTTTAAATAAAAATTTCACAAAATACTGTTTAAATATGTATCTTTGACATGCTGAATTGTTTAAATAAAATATATGATTGTATATATTAAAAAAAAAATTGTAAAAACACCCTTTTTTTTGAACCTCTGAAACCCACCTAACCCCTTAACACCTTGACTGCATTATCGGTCTCCGGGGACTGTTGTGTAAAGTTTCCTGGTACAAACGTGACATCAAAAATTACTCTACTTGCAGAAAACATTACCTTGAGATTTTTGACCTAGAGAAGTCTTATAAGTACTACCTAGACTATACATTTCTAAAGAATCACATTGTAAAGGGAAAATAATAAAATAGTATCGCTCTCCGGAGACTTAAGTATAACTACGGCACTACAAATAAATCTATATCACTCCCTTGCCTTATTGGACGCGCTAGACCTAAACACCTGGATTTACATATAGTCTAGTTCATAAGTTCACAATGGTGTTAATTCTTGCTACTGCTTATAAAAATATGAGTGAGGACTCATATTTATACTCTTTTAGTTATTAATTATTGAAGCTAACAAAAAACTAAAAAGTTAAGAAAAGAGGAAAGAGGTTGAGAAATAAATTATATAAGACAGCCAGTTCTCTTTTTTGTCTTTTTATGTTTTGACTGTTGTAATTCAGTCTGATATGAAGCAGTTAATTCGGGGTCAAGAATTATGTCGCATCACGTTATATCAAGGATTGCGAAGTACCCGTTTTTCTTTGGTCTTTTAAGTGTTTGCAATGATTGTCCAAGACAACCGTGCGTATTCCTTTCTTGTTTGAATAAACTTTTTTAAAGTCGCAGTCAGAGTGTTTTAAACTCGGTTTTAAATATACGTATATAATGTCTATTTTTAATTGAATATATTTTGTCCGCATTTTTGTTTATACATAACTATATTTCCTTCGATTGAATCATCGGCGAGCGTCTTCAACGGGACAGACGTCCTGCTGATGTTTCATCTGGTTGCATTGACGAATAGATTATTTTTATGCGTATACGAACACAGACGAGATAATTTGGGATCTAATTCGGTTCAGACCTGTGCAGTCGTCGAAAAAAGACTCTGGCTTTAATTAAAAATGCGTTAGAAGGTGAATGACCCGCCCTAATGAAACATAAGTACATATATACATAGAGGTTTAACCTCGGGTTTAACCACAGGTTTAAGATATTGTTTTCCAATTTGTTGATTTTCCGATATTTTTATACCAACAACTAAAGTGTTAAAATTATTTATATGAAATACGATATTAAATAATATTTAATACTGAATTCCTAAATAAGGAAAGCACACAAGGTTCTCAATAATTTGTGACTGTATTCGAAAATATTTGTTCAATGTACCAAGCTATGCTAATGTTTGATGCAAGTAGTACCTAAATAAATAAATTATCCAATGTTTTTATCAATTGCAGCTTATTCATTTAACTTTTTAAAAAAAGAATGCTTATCCTTGCCAAGTTACAGAACGCAAGTTATTGCGAAAGAAAAAATAATGATTTGGAATTCCATAGTATTTTGATCGGTTTTGACCTTAAAATTATAATAAAATTATAATAAAAAAGAGTTAAAATTATACCATTACTAGCTGACCCGGCAAACGTTGTGCTGCCATATAAATTATTTCTAGGGGTAGGAGGGTGAAATTTTTTCTTTGGGGTTATAGGTATTTTTTTGATGCCAAATAAAAAAAAATACAAAAAAACATTTTTGTCAAAAAATTAGAAAATTTTTTTCCGGATAGGGACACCCTAGTACTTTAGATTTCGATTTCGGTCGAGAAATATACGACCTATTCTCATACCTACCAAATATACATAAAATTTTTTTTATAAAAATCGGTCAGCCGTTTCGGAGGAGTGCGACCACAAACACCGTGAAATGAGATTTTTATATATAGATAGATTGAATGAGTATTAAACCGTTGAGTTTTATGTAGTTACCTAGTTTATGATTAAACACAAATTAAAAATCTTGACTGGATTTTACATATTTTTGGCCTCCAAGAATTTTGAGGTTGACCAGATTCGATTATTGGTCCTGTCATTGGTCGAGTCACCCATTTGCTGTTCGTGAAAATTACATAATATTTTTCCACGTAAGTTATAAACTCGGTTTAAAATTACTGAGGGACTACCTACATAGGGTCAGTTGGGGTAAATGTAAACAAGGGGTAATTGTAAACACACATTAGTTTACTGTTATAAATGCTTTTACCATATAATAGATAAAGCTATGTGTACTTTCAGGCTGAATTTCAATTAGAGTTTGTAGAAGTTACGGTTTTTAAAGTTAAAGTTACAAATGTTTAGATTTGTGTCAAGTGAAAAAACTAAATTTCAAAGTTGTAAGACTATCCAAATTGTTACGTATTGTCAAAATAGAGGAGGTGTTAGACCATGTTATCATCATACACGTTTACTTTGTTGTCTAAATAATTAATTTTGTATAATATGAAATCACTTAGTAATACATGAATAACTTCACGATACTGTTTTACATTTGCCCCAGAGATTTTGTTAAATGGGGCAAATGTAAACAATGTGTCTAGAATAATTGTAAGTAAGTGTAAATTACTTAAAACACTGTTACAAGCATATTTTTCATTACATATATATATCACATAATTTCAAGAACTTACTTACACATCTCAGGTACTGAACAGACTAAAACAAACTGAAGAAAAGAGAAATAAATGTAAAAAAATTAAAATTGTTGGACAATTCTATTCAATTATAATTTTAAGAAGGATAGACAGGTACTTGTTTACATTTTTCTCTCTAAGATATATATGTACATACCTTACCAATTGTAAACCTAATTTTTTTTATGAAAAAAAAGTTTCTTCTGTGTTAAATACGTGTATATCTTTAAAAAATATTCTAATACTTCTCTGAATGAATTACACATGTATAAAATAACTTGAAATTATTTTTTTTGTTCATTTAAAACCTAAAACTGTTTAAATCGTTTACAGTTACCCCCAACTGACCCTACGTAAGTTAGTCCAGTAGGCAGGGAGCTGAATCATCAAAAAGTGTTCTTGAAACACATAGAGCTAGTTTTGACGGTTTCCTATATTATTTTTCTTTGCATAGAACACAATGCGGGGGGCCGTGGAGCTGAAACCGTCCGCTAATTTTTTAAATTAACAATTTTTGAAAAAAAAAAACGTAATTTTTCCACATTTTTGGTTATATCTCAGTTCCTTGGCATATTTTATATAGCATTTTGCATTTAAGAAGTTGTAGCCTATTGAATTTTCAAAATTTTAAGCCCAACCCGAAACCTCCAAGTGCTATTGTTAACTTGCAAATGACTGCTGAAGTTGAAAAAGTGCTTTTTTTTCACTATTTTTTTTACTTCGAAAGTAGGGCGACTATGATCACGAAATTTCTTGGAGGGCTTGCCATTTGTAGTATGAAGTTACAAAAACAATTTCAGCTCGATCCGTTAATAACTTTTCGAGTAATTCACGATCGAATTCTTTTGTAAGCCTTAATTAACAATGACGCCATTTCTTTGTTTATTGTACGATATTGACCGAGTTGGGATAGAAAAATCATAAATGTCTTCAAGTTTTCGAGACTTTTTGATTAATTTGGGAAAATTTTATAACGTTTTCTACGCGACTACCTTTTTTTTGACGCGACGTATATATTGTTGAAATTGATAAAATTGAAAGTACGCTTCAAGACGCATATTTTAAAAAAAAATGGGTGTCAAGATATTATAGTCACAATTCCGAGAATTTCGAAGCGGCAATTCTAAAACAATATATACACATCGCGTCAAAAAAGGTGGTCGTTAAAAACCTCGCCCAAATTAATATTTTTCAAAATCTCAAAAAGTCTCGCAAACTTGAGGAGATTTATGATTTTTCTAGTCGAACCCGTTCAATATCGTACAATAAACAAAGAAATGGCGTCATTATTAATTAAGGCTTGCAAAAAAAAAAAATTCGATCCTTAATTATTCGGAAAAGTTATTAACGGATCGAGCTGAAATTGTGTTTGTAACTTCATGCTACAAATAGCAGTCCCTCCAAGAAATTTAATGATCATAGTCGCCCCTATTTTCGAAGTAAAAAAATAGTGAACAAAAATCAACTTCAGCTCATTTGCAAGTTCGGGTTGGACTTAAAATTTTGGAAATTCAATAGGCTACAGCTTCTTAAATCCATATGCTATATAAAATATGCCAAGGAACGGATATATAAGCGAACATGTGAAAAAAGAGTTTTTTTTTTCACAAATTGTTAATTTAAAAAAATAGCGGATGGTTTCAGCTCTACGGACCCCGCGCATTGCGTTCTACGCAAAAAAATTCATAGGGAACCTTC